>BLSH010070464.1:83064-97098 GCA_018402905.1 Glandirana rugosa | reverse complement strand
AACAGACAGTAACAGTATATATATATATATATATAGTCAAGTCCATAAATATTGGGACATCAACACAATTCTAATGTTTTTGGCTCTATACACCACCACAATGGATTTGAAATGAAACTAACAAGATGTGCTTTAACTGCAGACTTTCAGCTTTAATTTGAAGGTATTTACATCCAAATCAGGTGAATGGTGTAGGAATTACAACAATTTGTACATGTGCCTCCCACTTTTTAAGGGACCAAAAGTAATGGGGCAATTGGCTGCTCAGCTTTTCCATGGCCAGGTGTGTGTTATTCCCTCATTATCCCATTTACAAGGAGCAGATAAAAGGTCCAGAGTTAATTTCAAGTGTGCTATTTGCATTTGGAATCTGTTGCTGTCAACTCTCAATATGAGATCCAAAGAGCTGTCACTATCAGTGAAGCAAGCCATCATTAGGCTGAAATAACAAAACAAACCCATCAGAGAGCTAGAAAAAACATTAGGTGTGGCCAAATCAACTGTTTGGAACATCTTTTAAAAGAAAGAACGCACCGGTGAGCTCAGCAACACCAAAATACATGGAAGACCACGGAAAACAACTGTGGTGGATGACTGAAGAATTCTTACCCTGGTGAAGAAAACACCCATCACAATAGTTAGCCAGATCAAGAACACTCTCCAGGAGGTAGGAGCATGTGTGTCAAAGTCAACAATCAAGAGAAGACTTCACCAGAGTGAATACAGAGGGTTCACCACAAGATGTAAACCATTGGTGAGCCTCAAAAACAGGAAGGCCAGATTAGAGTTTGCCAAACAACATCTAAAAAGCCTTCACAGTTCTGGAACATCCTATGGACAGATGAGACCAAGATCAACTTGTACCACAGTGATGGGAAGAGAAGAGTATGGAGAAGGAAAGAAACTGCTCATGATCCAAAGCATACCACCTCATCAGTGAAGCATGGTGGTGGTAGTGTCATGGCGTGGGCATGTATGGCTGCCAATGGAACTGGTTCTCTTGTATTTATTGATGATATGACTGCTGACAAAAGCAGCAGGATGAATTCTGAAGTGTTTTGGGCAATATTATCTGCTCATATTCAGCCAAATGCTTCAGAACTCATTGGACGGCACTTCACAACTCATTGGACGGCGCTTCACAGTGCAGATGGACAATGACACGAAGCATACTGCGAAAGCAACCAAAGAGTTTTTTAAGGGAAAGAAGTGGAATGTTATGCAATGGCCAAGTCAATCACCCGACCAGAATCCAATTGAGCATGCATTTCACTTGCTGAAGACAAAACTGAAGGGAAAATGCCCAAAGAACAAGCAGGAACTGAAGACAGTTGCAGTAGAGGCCTGGCAGAGCATCACCAGGGATGAAACCCAGCGTCTGGTGATGTCTATGCGTTCCAGACTTCAGGCTGTAATTGACTGCAAAGGATTTGCAATCAAGTATTAAAAAGTTAATGTTTGATTTATGATTGTTAATCTGTCCCATTACTTTTGGTCCCTTAAAAAGTGGATTTGCAATCAAGTATTAAAAAGTTAATGTTTGATTTATGATTGTTAATCTGTCCCATTACTTTTGGTCCCTTAAAAAGTGGGAGGCACATATACAAACCGTTGTAATTCCTACACCGTTCACCTGATTTGGATGTAAATGCCCTCAAATTAAAGCTGAAAGTCTGCAGTCAAAGCACATCTTGTTCATTTTATTTCAAATCCATGGTGGTGGTGTATGGAGCCAAAAACATTAGAATTGTGTCGATGTCCCAATATTTATGGACCTGACTGTATATATATATATAATATACCATATCAAATAATCAACTGGAGAGCAATAGCTGAAATTAAGAGCAATATAGCGCAATACTATAATCAGGTTGCTTTCAGGGGATTCCAAACCTGAGAATGTCCCCAAGAGGAGAGGCACACTTAAATGGCAAATAAATCACAATATGACACTTTATATTAGATTGTTTACCTCTACTCAAATTTGGCTCTATGAGTCCAGGCAGGAAGAGAGCAGAAGACTGACCCTCTATATGTCAGACCTCTCTCTTCTGTCCCCTGACACCACAGGTTCAACTACAACACTGTACTCAGTTCAATATTCAGTGGCTTAACTTCCCAGATAAACTATCCCACACACCCACTACTTATACAGAGCCCTGGACATGTGTGTGCGTGCCCGTATGGCACCAATAACTTCATTCTCTTGGAAGGAAGATGAGGCTTTGGGTTCTTCAGCTAGCCACTCTTGTTGGTGCACTTCAACTCCTGAATAGCAGGGCCAAACAACACAACTGGCCTGGATTATCAAGTAAAGAATGCAAGATTTTCCTCAGCAGGGTGAAAGGATAATGGTGTCTGTATACAGTGTCTCTGTATCTAAATGGCCTTATGCCATGTCGCATTACAATTGTCAGCAAGGTGACTAAGAGCAATGATGTCTGTATACACTGTCCATACAACATACAAATCTGTGTGCAGTGTCCTTGTTTCTTGCAAATGGGCAAATGCCCTCTCACCCAATCTTGTGATCAAGGCCCAAACGAATGTTCTGAAACAAGCAGGCTCTTATAGTGGCCCGACTGGCCACCTCACATCGGAATGCTTCACACCGTTGTTGCAGGTGCGTCTGGATATGCACCTGGGATCCCCCTCTCTCAGGCTGGATGTCCCCGATCAGCTGTGTATACCTGGATAAATGTGGTGAATGGACCTGAGAGGCAGCACCTCTCCCCTAGGTCAACTTTGTTCTCCATCCTCATGTTAACTCTTCTTGTGCAGGCTGCAACTCAGCCTCAGCCCTAAAAGAGAGATCTAGGCCTAGACCAGCCTTTTTATATCCTCTCCCAGCAGCCCATTTCTTTAATCCCAGCAGGTTGGTAGTTGTAGTTCTCTAGCAGTTCAAACAAATATGCCACTTGAGCCCTGGGGCTACAATTCCCTGTATGCTTTGCTCCCTGGTGGTAAACACTTTTCAGGCAGGATGTGATGACACAGAATCTTAGCTGGCACTAGATGGAATCAGTATCAATACAACAATGTTGCAGAGTGTCTTCTGATACTGCAGGTAAGATAACCAGCTCCCTGCTACATATATATATCTACAGTATCTCACAAAAGAGAGTACACCCCTCACATTTTTGTAAATATTTTATTATATCTTTTCATGTGACAACATTGAAGAAATGACACTTTGCTACAATGTAAAGCAGTGAGTATACAGCTTATATAACAGTGTAAATTTGCTGTCCCCTCAAAATAACTCAACACACAGTCATTAATGTCTAAACCGCTGGCAACAAAAGTGAGTAAACCCCTAAGTGAAAATGTCCAAATTGGGCCCAATTAGCCATTTTCCTTCCCCGGTGTCATGTGACATATTAGTGTTAAAAGGTCTCAGGTGGGAATGGGGAGCAGGTGTGTTAAATTTGGTGTTATCGCTCTCACTCTCTCATACTGGTCACTGGAAGTTCAGCATGATACCTCATTGCAAAGAACTCTCTGAGGATTTGAAAAAAAGAATCGTTGCTCTACATAAAGATGGCGTAGGCTATAAGAAGATTGCCAAGACCCTGAAACTGAGCTGCAGCACGGTGGCCAAGACCGTACAGCGATTTAACAGGTTAGGTTCCACTCAGAACAGGCCTCGCCATGGTCGACCGAAGAAGTTCAGTGCACATGCTCAGCGTCATATCCAGAGGTTGTCTTTAGGAAATAAAGGTATGAATGCTGCCAGCATTGCTGCAGAGGTTGATGGTGGGGGGGGGGGTCAGCCTGTCAGTGCTCAGACCACACGCCGCACACTGCATCAAATTGGTCTGCATGGCTGTCGTCCCAGAAGGAAGCCTCTTCTAAAGATGATGCACAAGAAAGTCTGCAAACAGTCTGCTGAAGACAAGCAGACTAAGGACATGGATGTCCTGTGGTCTGATGAGACCAAGGTTAACTTACTTGGTTCAGATGGTGTCAAGCATATGTGGCAGCAACCAGGTGAGGAGTACAAAGACAAGTGTGTCTTGCCTACAGTCAAGCATGGTGGTGGGAGCGTCATGGTCTGGGGCTGCATGAGTGCTGCTGGCACAGGGGAGCTACAGTTCATTGAGGGGACCATGAATGGCAACATGTACTGTGAAATACTGAAGCAGAGCATGACCCCCTCCCTTCGGAGACTGGGCCACATTGCAATATTCCAACATGATAATGGCCCCAAACACACAAGATGGCCACTGCCTTGCTAAAGAAGCTGAGGGTAAAGGTGATGGACTGGCCAAGCATGTCTCCAGACCTAAACCCTATTGAGCATCTGTGGGACATCCTCAAATGGAAGGTGGAGAAGCGCAAGGTCTCTAACATCCACCAGCTCAGTGATGTCATCATGGAGGAGTTGAAGAGGACTCCAGTGGCAACCTGTGAAGCTCTGGTGAACTCCATGCCCGAGAGGGTTAAGGCAGTGCAGGAAAATAATGGTGGCCACACAAAATATTGACACTTTGGGCCCAATTTGGACATCTTCACATAGGGGTGTACTCACTTTCGTTGCCAGCAGTTTAGACATTAATGGCTGTGTGTTGAGTTATTTTGAGGGGACAACACATTTACACTGTTATACAAGCTCAATACTTTACATTGTAGCAAAGTGTCATTTCTTCAGTGTTGTCACATGAAAAGGTATAAACAAATATTTACAAAAATCTGAGGGGTGTACTCACTTTTGTGAGATACTGTATATATATATATATACAGTTGTGTTCATAAGTTTACATACCCTGGCAGAATTTATGATTTCATGGCCATTTCTCAGAGAATATGAATGATAACACAAAAACATTTCTTTCACTCATGGTTAGCGTTTTGATGAAGGCATTTATTATCAATCAACTGTGTTTACTCTTTTTAAATCATAATGACAACAGAAACTACCCAAATGACCTTTATCAAAAGTTTACATACCCTGATGATTTTGGCCTGATAACATGCACACAAGTTGACACAAAGGGGTTTGAATGGCTATTAAAGGCAACCATCCTCACCTGTGATCTGTTTGCTTGTAATTAGTGTGTGTGTATAAAAGGTCAATGAGTTTCTGGACTCCTGACAGACCCTTGCATCCTTCATCCAATGCTTCACTGACATTTCTGAATTCTGAGTCATGGGGAAAGCAAAAGAATTATCAAAGGATCTGCGGGAAAAGGTAGTTGAACTGTATAAAACAGGAAAGGGATATAAAAAGATATCCAAGGAATTAAGAATGCCAATCAGCAGTGTTGAAAACTCTAATCAAGAAGTGGAAAATGAGGGGTTCTGTTGAAACCAAACTACGGTCAGTTAGACCAACTGACATTTCAGCCACAACTTGCAGGAAAATTGTTCGGAATGCAAAGAAAAAACCCACAAATAACTTCAGGTGAAATACAGGACTTTCTGAAAACATGTTTCAAGATGCACAATAAGAAGGCACTTGAAGAAAGATGGGCCGCATGGCCGAGTCACACCAGAAGAAAGCAATTACTACACAAATGCCACAAAGTATCCAGCTTACAATACGCTAAACAGCACAGAGACAAGCCTCAAACCTTCTGGCACAAAGTCATTTGGAGTGATGAGACCAAAATTGAGCTTTTTGGCTACAACCATAAACGTTACATTTGAAAAGGAGTCAACAAGGCCTGAGAAACACAGAGGTCGATCGCTGATGTTTTGGGGATGTGTGAGCTACAAAGGCACAGGGAATTTGTTCAAAATTGATGGCAAGATGAATGCAGTATGTTATCAAAAAATACTGAAGGAACATTTGCATTCATCAGCCAGGAAGCTGCGCATGGGACATACCTAGAAATTCCAACATGACAATGATCCAAAACACAAGGCCAAGTCGACCTGTCATTGGCTACAGCAGAATAAAGTGAAAGTTCTGGAGTGGACATATCAGTCTCCTGACCTCAATATCATTGAGACACTCTGGGGAGATCTCAAACGTGCAGTTTATGCAAGCCAGCCCAAGAATTTCCAGGAACTGGAGGCTTTCTGCCAAGAGGAATGGGCAGCTTTACCATCTGAGATGATAAAGAGCCTCATCCACAAATACCATAAAAGACTTCAAGCTGTCATTGATGTTAAAGGGGGCAATACACCGTATTAAGAACTGGGGTATGCAAACTTTTGATCAAGGTAATTTGGGTAGTTTCTGTTGTCATTATGATTTTAAAAAGAGTAAACACAGTCGATTGATAATAAATGGCTTCAGCCAAACACTAACCATGAGTGAAAGAAAAGTTTTTGTGTTATCATTCATATTCTCTGAAAAATGGCCAAGAAATCATAAATTGTGCCAGGGAATGTAAACTTATGAGCACAACTGTGCTATAATATATATATATGTCAACTTTGAGCAAAATGTCTAAAAATTACCTTACCGAAAAAGAGTCTTTTGTTGGGCAGTTATTAATAAAATATATCTACTTTCAGCAGTCTCCTATAGAAAACAGTAAAGAATGTTACACAACAGTTTAACCCACACCAAATACAGATCCCCAATGGCAATCATTTAAAGTGTAATGTAGCACCTTCTAGTGTGCTAGGTGTACATAACTGTTAGAATAGGTAAATTGGCCTGGCTGAGAGCCAGGCTTCGGATGAATCTGGGTCAGGGATGAGTGACTCAGGGAGGCTGGATGACTCATCAAGCAGCACCTCTGGTAACTCCCCCTGCTCTCTGGAACCTTGGAGAAGCCTCCAGAAGTAGAGGATGGAGTCTAGAGGAGCTGCTTGGAGTATTGAGGAGGGCCCAAGTGGGCTGGCAGAGGGCGGGCACCTCTTAAATACTCTTGGGTCATGCCAGCAGGGGCAGTCGGGTGGAATATGGAAATGGAGTGCTGAGGTAGCTATCGGTGGCCCTTGAGGGAGCCCCTAGTCTTGGGGGGGTGACATTGGGCCTGGAGCTTGATGCTGATACAACTCGCAGAGAAAACCTTGCCTGGATGCACGGGAGCAGGTGTGAGGACAGCAAGAGAGAGAGTCAGCACATCAGGGAGATCTTCTGAGTGTCAGTCTGGAGGACAGGGGAGCATCAATCAGGAGGACTGTGGAGAATTAGCCAGAAGGGTTAATAAAAGGGGCTGCTGCAGCTGGGAGGGCTGGCAGGGCCTGAAGAGGAGGTGCTGGGAAAAGTGACCACAAAGGAAGTGCAGTGAACGTGTTAGTGGTGTCACTCTATATCCTACAAGTATAGGGGCTGTGAGTCCCTGCCTGCAATGGGCCAGTGCTACCAATTTTTTTTTGGACTGTCCTGACTCAAGTGTGCCTATGGAAATTCGGTGTGCCTGGCTGTGCAGGGTGGGAGATCCCATTTCACCAGCAGCTCCTACGTGGGGTGCGCCACAGTAACTAAAGGGAAAACATTTTTTTAAAGTTTTGGATGGAGTGGAAAGGGATTACAAAACCTGTTAGTTTGTATTGCTGTCTGTGCCCCTATTAAGGAGATTTACTTTCTCTATTTGTACTGTTTGCCATCATTATCAACAGTGAATGTAAAAGAAAATCCCAAATTAGAACACTAATGGAGGGGAAATCTTTCAATGGGGTCAAAGTTCTGGTGACCCTAGTAACACATAAGATTTCCTCATTTTGGAATGGGTTTCCTCTCAGTTCCTGTTTTGGCTATGGGACAGGAAGTGAAGGAAAATCTACCCACTGGGACAAAGGTGACACCAGGGTTATAACCTTTCCTTGCTCTATCCATAATGAAAAAAAAGTTTTGCCTTTATCTACACTTCAACTACCTGGCTTAATAGTCCACAATATTATTGCTTATGAGTATTATTAGGCGGTTATTATTTGTGCATTTAGTCACTAAATCAACTAGAAATGATTCTCATAGAAAAGTCTTACAAGTTCCTTAGAAAAAAATAATAAATGCAGATTTTTTTTTGCCTGCAAAAACGTGTATTTATTTTAATTTTTTAAGTTGAACTTAGCATTTACATTACACATTAGCCCCACAGTGAGGGGAACTGTGTCAAAAGCGTTTGCAAAATACAGTATCTCACGAAAGTGAGTACACCCCTCACATTTTTGTAAATATTTTATTATATCTTTTCATGTGACAACACGGAAGAAATGACACTTTACTACAATGTAAAGTAGTGAGTGTACAGCTTGTATAAATGTGTAAATTTGCTGTCCCCTCAAAATAACTCAACACAAAGCCATTCATGTCTAAACCGCTGGCAACAAAAGTGAGTACACTCCTAAGTGAAAATGTCCAAATTGGGCCCAAAGTGTCAATATTTTGTGTGACCACCATTATTTTCCAGCACTGCCACCCTCTGTGGCATCGAGTTCACCAGAGCTTCACAGGTTGCCACTGGAGTCCTCTTGCACTCCTCCATGATGACATCACGGAGCTGGTGGATGTTAGAGACCTGGCATTCCTCCACCTTCCATTTGAGGATGCCCCACAGATGATCAATAGGGTTTAGGTCTGGAGAGATGCATGGCCAGTCCATCACCTTTACCCTCAGCTACTTTAGCAAGGCAGTGGTTGTCTTGGAGGTATGTTTGGGGTCGTTATCATGTTGGAATACTGCCCTGTGGCCCAATCTCTGAAGGGAGGGGATCATGCTCTGCTTCAGTATGTCACAATACATGTTGACATTCATGGTTCCCTCAATTAACTGTAGCTCCCCAGTGGCTGCAGCACTCATGCAGCCCCAGACCATGACAGTCCCACCACCATGCTTGACTGTAGGCAAGACACACTTGTCTTTGTACTCCTCACCTGGTTGCCGCCACGCATGCTTGACACCATCTGAACCAAATAAGTTTATCTTGGTCTCATCAGACCACAGGACATGGTTCCAGTAATCCATGTCCTTAGTCTGCTTGTCTTCAGCAGACTGTTTGTGGACTTTCTTGTGCATCATCTTTAGAAGAGGCATATGGTCTGAGCACTGACAGGCTGACCCCCCACCCCTTCAACCTCTGCAGTAATGCTGGCAGCACTCATACGTCTATTTCCCAAAGACAACCTCTGGATATGATGCTGAGCACGTGCACTCAACTGCTTTGGTTGCCCATGGTGAGGCCTGTTCTGAGTGGAACCTGTCCTGTTAAACCTCTGTATGGTCTTGGCCACCGTGTTGCAACTCAGTTTCATGAGTCTTGGCAATCTTCTTATAGACTAGGCCATCTTTATGTAGAGCAACAATTCTTTTTTTCAGATCCTCAGATAGTTTTTTGCCATGAGGTGCCATGTTGAACTTCCAGTGACCAGTATGAGAGAGTGAGAGCGATAACCCCAAATTTAACACATCTGCTCCCCATTCACACCTGAGACCTTGTAACACTAACGAGTCACATACCCCGGGGAAGGAAAATGGCTAATTGGGCCCAATTTGGACATTTTCACTTAGGAGTGTACTCACTTTTGTTGCCAGCGGTTTAGACATTAATGGCTGTGTTCTGAGTTATTTTGAGGGGACAGCAAATTTACACTGTTATACAGCTGTACACTCACTACTTTAAATTGTAGCAAAGTGTCATTTCTTCAGTGTTGTCACATGAAAAGATATAATAAAATATTTACAAAAATGTGACGGGTGTACCCACTTTTGTGAGATACTGTAAGAGGGGCGGCTCTGCGGATCCTGATGTAAAGGGAGTGACTCTGGGGTCTCTGATGTAAGGAGGGAGGCTCTGGGGACCTTGATGTAAGAGAGGGCTCTGGGAACCTTGATGTAAGAGGGAGGAATTCTGGGGACCCTAATGAAAGGGGGGCTATTGGGACCCTGATATAACTTGGGGACTCTGGGGTCATTGATATAAGGGGGTGCTCTGTGAACCTGATGTAACTAGGGAAACTCTGGGGACCCTGATGTAAGGCAGGTTGACTTGGGGGATCCTCACGTAAGAGGGGTGACTCTTGGCACCTTGATGTTAAGAGGGGTACTCTGGGGACCCTGATGTAAGGAGAAGGACTCTGATGTGGGGGGGAGGGAGAATCTGATGTAATTGGGGAACTCTGATTGGGATTCATTATGTAAGGGGGGGATCTGATGTGAACAGGTGGGCTTTTCCTAACTACTGCACTCTACATGTTTTTTTGTTTGGGAAGAAGTAAACACTAAACACGGATCACCGCGTTCAGTGGAAATAATAAATGCACTTTGCGGGCACTTATGAAACTGATGGATTTAAAATACAATATATTTATTAGATCATTAAAAGACACGTCACAGCGTATCATCAAAGATAGTACAAAAGCATGTCACAAAAATTTTAAAAGGGGGTACATCCTATATCAGAGAAATAGTGATTCCACATGGGTCAGGAACGATACAAATACCGGACCAAATAACATTGGTGGAAACAAAAGAAAAGGTTGACGCGTTTCGCA
Source organism: Glandirana rugosa (assembly GCA_018402905.1). Classification (NCBI taxonomy): domain Eukaryota; kingdom Metazoa; phylum Chordata; class Amphibia; order Anura; family Ranidae; genus Glandirana; species Glandirana rugosa. The sequence continues at coordinate 86,705 of BLSH010070464.1, read as the reverse complement.
ACACTGTGCTTCTTCTGGACCTTATTTCTCTTCATACTATAAGGTAGAAAATGCACAAAATGACATACTGTTTCCATAAAACAATATAATCATATCAATATTATATTTAGTCAAATGTTTACCATATTGTCTATGTCAACCTACATTCAACATAACTACTCTGCTTGTGGTTCACAAAGTTCCCCAATTGGGCTGTAGCATCAGGGGGGCAGGCACAGGGGACCAGAAGGCTATTCCAGCATCAAGATATCTAAATGTAATTTAGAATGATCACATAAGACTGTGGATTCACCACTTCAAAAAGATTTTATGTATATATACACATGATATTATTATAGGTAAAAATTATGTATCATACCTGTCACAATAGACAAGGTTGTGTAGGCAAGCGGTGGCCAACCATGTATGTCAGATAGTATTGAGGTTCCGACAATGGCTATCAGGAGGCGCTGAGGCAGGGAACCATGGATGAAAAAAATAGGGAGGGGGGGAAAAAAGAAACGAGAAAAGTAAAAGTAAAATGATAGCCCTCTTTTATCATAGCTAGAGAGTAGGTAGCAGATAATAGTAAATCTAGTTACCTGGAATGCACTAAGTGCTAGACCACGTGGAGGATGGAGATATTATATATAACTTCACCAGGGATAAAATGATGGAGCAAAGGTGTATGGCAACTAGGAGGCTTCCTTAAGTACCTCCGGTCTTAGCTGTGCCAGGTCCGGAAGAGTGGTGCCCCGTATATCTGATGTTATGAGGTGCCTGACGCCATCAATGCCTGGTAATATGGATGTAAGGTGTCAGCACATATGAATTGGGCCATTATTGGTTATAAGGGTTGTCTCTGTGCTCAGTATTGCCATCCTACCTTAAACAAAAATCCATTGCCGCGCGGTCGTATGCCCCGCCTGTCGGTGAGATGCTGGCAGGTACGTCCTGAATGGACGCCTGGCCTTTATCCCCCATCGCGCTGCGTGTGCGCCGCCCACAGCGGGCGGCGTGCGACGCCACTGAGCAGTGACGTCCACACGGGACGCAACGTGCGTCTCAACAAACGGCGCATGCTCAGTGGAGAGCGCACCGTGTGTAAGGAATGGTATAAACAGACAAACGCGGACACGGAGGGGAGGGGCGAGGACGATCGCCGCCCCGTACCTCCCGACCACCGCGCTCCCCAAAAACCAATTCACAACACACCCAATTGGGTGTGTGAGGCGCATATGCCTGCCCCAAATTATACGTGCCCGAAGGGGAAAGAACCACATATAATGCAAAACAATGATGCAACTAACGAATATACATATCCAGTTCAACATATGCATAGTATTCATAAAAGACTAGCGAAGATGGTGGCCCTAAATGGTGTAGCTAATTGAAAGTGCCGTAAAGATAACAGATATAACAAACTGTTACCCTTGTGTGGGTGTCGTATAGACCATGTGAACATGGATACCACAATTAATGAAAGAAATACGAGAGGGAAGGGGGGATGGAAGGAGAAAATAACAGGGGGCCACAGGGTACTCAAGAAACCCATAGGGGGTGCAGTAGCTATAAAAATGGTTTATAGCTAAGTGACTCATTGAGGCCAGGTTTTTCAGTGGCCTTTAAGGAGTAGATTCAGCGTGTTTCGCGCTGCAATATGATTTTATCATATTCCCCACCTCTGGGGTTCTCTAAGACCCGTTCTAGTGCAGCGAAACGAACCACTTCTGTGCTATTATTGTGATAAAGACCTAGATGTCTCCCTATTGGTGTAGATAATATGTTTTTATTCCCATAATAGATATGGTCTTTGATACGCCGCCAAAATTGGCGTTTAGTCTTACCTATATAGAATGCCCCACATTCACAAAACATGATGTAGACAATGCCAATCGTTTGACAGTCCACAAAATGTTGTAACCTATGTAAATTGCCATTAGGCAGGTACATGGTTTGATTCTCATAGATCCAGTGGCAGAAATTGCACCCACCACATTTTCATGTGCCACAAGGGGGATCTAGGTCCTCATTTTGTGGGTCATGGAAATGGCTGTGTGTGACCCTGTTTCTAATAGATTGTGCCCGTTTAAATGTAATCTCGGGGGATTCTCTGACATATTTTTTCAGGATGTTATCATTGGTAAGTAAATGCCAGTGGTCACATAGAATTCTTCTAATGGCTCTATCCTGCCTTGTGTAGGGTGTTATAAAGCGAACTCGAAGATCCGAACTCTTTTTGGGTCTATGTGCCATGACTTCTTGCCTGGCACGACCATATGCTTTGTTGAATGCCTTGCGTAGGAGGGTGCGTGAGTAACCTCTCATAAGCAGCCTCTCACGCAAGGTATCAGCCTCTATCTTAAAGGATTCGTCGGTAGAACAGATTCTTCGAAGTCTAAGATATTGTGAGTATGGTATACTCTGCACCAGAGGTCCAGGATGGAAACTTTGGGCATGTAACACCGTATTTTTCTTTTTTGTCTTTTAATGATCTAATAAATATATTGTATTTTAAATCCATCAGTTTCATAAGTGCCGGCAAAGTGCATTTATTATTTCCACTGAACGCGGTGATCCGTGTTTAGTGTTTACTTCTTCCCTGTCATTTAGGATGGTGGCACATTTTGGTATGTTATTTTCGCATGTTTTTTTGTTTGTTACTTAATCCTGATCCTTGTAAATTATATAGTCCTGACCAAAGTATTCTTTTTTCCAACAGTTGCTGGTTTTAATGGAGTTCTTATTTGAAGTGATTGTAAAGGCTTCCTTTTTTTAAAAATAATAAACATGTTATACTTACCTGCTCTGTGCAATGATATTGCACAATGCAGCTCTATCCTCCACTTCAGGGGTCCCCTGCTGGCACTCTAGGCCCCTTCTCTTCTTCATGCACCACCACCTATGTAAACAAGGCAGACGTTTGTCCTGTCAGTAGGGCAGCAATGGATTTCCTTACCCTGCAAAGGGAAAGGAAATCCATTGCTTACCTTAGTAAAAGCAGCACACAGTTTACACCAAAACATAGGCTAAGCACACATTTAATCCTTTGATTGCCCTATCTGTCAAACCCCTTCTCAGCCAGTGTGATTAGTACATTGACAGTGCATGTCTTTAGCACCGATCACTGTATTAGTGTCATTGGTTCCCAAAAAGTGTCAGTTAGGGTCAGAATGTCTTCCGCTATAATGCAGTCCCACTATAAGTTGCTAATCACTGAAATTACTAGTAAAAAATAACTAAATACTTAAATAAAAATTCCAGCATATATACCAAAGTTTGTAGACACTATAACTACAGTATTAATACTGTAAAAAAAAGAAATACATTTTATTTGGATATAGCATTGCATTTACATAAAGAAAAAAAATGTCATAATTATGACATCAATATCACAGATGTTTGAAACCATATATACGACCTTAAAAATAAATTCATAAATCAATAAAAAATGATCATTAAAGTCACTAATCGTTGAATATCACCCTGACGTAATATCGCCTTCTGTAAGACTGGGATTGACTGTGAAAAACCCTTGGTTACTGTGATTATGTCACTAGCCACGATTTCTGTACGTGACAGTTACATGATTAGTGTGACCGACTCTTCCCCAAACTGTCTATCCCGTTAGTTTCCTAATTTACACACGAATCGGATACAAA
>BLSH010070464.1:46521-63492 GCA_018402905.1 Glandirana rugosa | reverse complement strand
CTCCTGTATCATTTCTGCAGTCTCTGACCATCTCCTGCATCATGTCAGCAGTCTCTGACCATCTCCTGTATCATGTCTGCAGTCTCTGACCATCTCCTGTATAATTTCTGCAGTCTCTGACCATCTCCTGTATCATGTCAGCAGTCTCTGACCATCTCCTGTATCATTTCTGCAATCTCTGACCATCTCCTGTATCATGTCAGCAGTCTCTGACCATCTCTTGTATCATTTCTGCAATCTCTGACCATCTCCTGTATCATGTCAGCAGTCTCTGACCATCTCCTGTATCATGTCAACAGTCTCTGACCATCTCCTGTATCATTTCTGCAATCTCTGACCATCTCCTGTATCATGTCTGCAGTCTCTGACCATCTCCTGTACCATGTCTGCAGTCTCTGACCATCTCTTGTATCATGCCTGCAGTCTCTGACCATCTCCTGTATCATTTCTGCAGTCTCTGACCATCTCCTGTATCATTTCTGCAGTCTCTGACAATCTCCTGTATCATGTCTGCAGTCTCTGACCATCTCCTGTATCATGTCTGCAGTCTCTGACCATTGTTTATTGTTAAGAGATTGTGGGAGGTTATTGGGGTAACAGACTCCTTAGGGCAGCATCTCTGTGTTTACGCCGCTGCCATGGAAACATTTGTAAAGGGGAGGAGTTAACAAGATCACCACGCCCATGTGGGGGCGCCAGAAATATTTCTGCACCCAGGCGTCTGTGACCCTAGGATCGGCCCTGCACCAGTACCCAGAAGTTCCAGCCCCCAGTACCCAGAAGTGCCAGCCACCAGTACCTAGCAGTACCCACAAGTACCAGCCACCAGTACTCAGCAGTACCAGTCAGCAGTACCCATCGGTACCCAGAAGTACAGGCCACCAGTACCCAGCAGTACCCAGAAGTACCAGCCCCAGTACCCAGCAGTACCCAGAAGTACCAGCCACCAGTACCAGCCAGCAGTACCCAGCAGTACCAGCCAGCAGTACCCACCAGTAACCAAAAGTACCAGCCACTACTACCAGCCAGTACTTAGAAGTACCAGCCACCAGTACCCAGCAGTACCAGCCAGCAACAACCACCAGTTCCCAGAAGTGCCAGCCAACAATAACCACCAGTACCCAGATGTACCAGCCAGCAGTACCCACAAATACCAGCCAGCAGTACCCACCAGTACCAGCCAGTACCCAGAAGTACCAACCAGCAGTACCCACCAGTACCCAGAAGTACCAGCCACCAGTACCCAACAGTATCAGCCAGCAGTACCCACCAGTACCCATAAGTACCAGTACCCAGCAGTACCCACCAGTACCCAGAAGTACCAGCCACCAGTACCCAACAGTACCAGCCAGCAGTACCCACCAGTACCCAGAAGTACCAGCCACCAGTACCCAGCAGTAACAGCCAGCAATACCCACCAGTACCCAGAAGTACCAGCCAGCAGTACCCAGATGTACCAGACAGCAGTACCAGCCAGCAGTACCCACCAGTACCAGCCAGCAGTACCCATCAGTACCCAGAAGAACCACCCAGCAGTACCCACTAGTACCCAGAAGTACCAGCCAGCAGTACCCACCAGTACATAGAAGTGCCAGCCACCAGTACCCAGAAGTACCAGCCAGCAGTACCCAGAAGTACCAGCCAGCAGTACCCACCAGTACCAGCCAGCAGTACCCAGCAGTATCAGACACCAGTACCAGCCAGCAGTCCCCACCAGTACCAGCCAGCAGTACACAGCAGTACTCACCAGCAGTACTTGCCAGCAGTACCCACCAGTATCAGCCAGAGGTACTTGCCAGTACCAGCCAGCAGTACTTACCAGCAGTACCCAACAGTACCAGCAAGCAATACCCACCAGTACCAGCCAGCAGGACCCATCAGCAGTACCTGCCCCGAAGGACAGCCAGCAGCAGCCACCAGCCATATCCACCTGGGGACCAGCAGCAGCCAGCAATACCTGCAGGAATCCTGAGGAAGAAGTGATTGAGGTCAGTTGAGGTGTGGGTAAACCACAGTGCATCAGTGTGAAATCAGCCTTAGGCCCCTTACACACAATCGGTCCAATCGGGTCCACCTGTCTGTTTTTCAGGCAGACCCAATCGGACCTTCCATTCATTTCTATAGAGCCGCAGATTTAAACGGACCTGCATCATTTTACACATGCCTATCTCCAATTTGATCTTCTTAAAAAAACAGAAGGGGATCTGTCCCCTTCTGTCTGGGCAGGTTGGAGGCCCCATAGAGTAGAGCGGGCTGTGTCCCTGTCTGCTCTGCATATGCAAAATGGACACAGACCTATCATCTGCCCGCTCTACTCATTGTGGCCCGCGACCAGCTGCCAAATCGCTAAAGTGGCCCTCACTCTTCAAAAGGTTGGGCACCCCTGCTGTAAACCGTCTGTAATTGGGGATTTCGACAACTTGCTGTTTTGACACAACACCAGGAACTCTATACACTCAGGTACACGGTATTATGAGTGGATACTGTTAGTACGCTACGATTCTAACCAACGAAATGGCCACCTCATCAGTCGAGACAACTTTTTAGTCATTACCCACTGTTGTGTCAAAACTGCAAAATCTTCATGCACCGCAGTGTATACAGTTCCCAGTGTTGTGTCAAAACGGCAAGTCGTTGAAATCTCCAATTACGGACGGTTTACAGTAACCGCAAGTGACGTAATTGGAAATCTTGATGAATTGGTTATTTTGACAGAACACAGGCAAAAGGGTATGCTTAGTTGAGAAAGCCCCCCTCCTGCCCTCCTGAAGACTCCAGGGATGTATGACACCATTTGCCTAGGCCTGGAAACCAGGAAGAAACTGAAGACATGAAAAAAAATGCTTAAAACAAGTTAATATTATATACATTTATATATATTTACTAATGCTAGCAGCATAAGGATTAAAAATAGTTAATATTGTTTGAGAGAATGAAATTAAGGTTTAATACACCAGAAATTCAGAAAATGTCATTTGTCTGCAAGACAGCAAACATTAGCTGTCATACTGATAGTTCAGCTCCTGAATTCATGTTGACTACCCTTTATTGTATAGAAACTTACATTTACTCTTAACTCAAACCTATCCAGGGGAAAACATTGAGATTCCCTATTGACTCTTCTACCATCAGCTTAATCTTTGACTGCAGTCAATCTATTGACTGCTTAGAAAAATATCACCTGTATGACAATTGCTGTAATCTCAAAATGTGTTCAAAGCGGCTTAGGTTTTAATGGTATGCAGCCGACCTTCAAAACAACCATTTTCTGTTCTATTTCAAAATGCATATAGAATATACTTTATAGACACAATGGGAGGTATCTTGTACCAAAAAGTATTGTTGTTTTGGGGTTGAGCAACAATCTGACGTTGTCTGCAGGGTACAACGAAGGACAGATAACAAAAGAGCAGGCACTATTTCTCAAGGAACATATTCTGCCTCATCACCATTCCTGCCATAATAGAAATTCTGTTTGATTTGGTCCAAGTTGGTTCTCAGAAAAAAATGTGTATCTATAAAAACAGACAATGTTATTCTGGTTGTTCCTGACTTTGGAGACTTGGAAGTTAAAGGCATACTCCTTCCCCTGGAGTGACTTCACAAGATGCTGCCAAAGGTGGTGGACGATCAGGTGAAATATCTGGTTATGGTTTATCCAGTTTTGACCAACAAGTGTTTCTCTTATATAAACTCAAAGAGAGGACATAAAGTTCCCTCACAATGGAGCATTCTCAAGGTTCAGGAATGTGTCCTGTGGGTTGCAGTCCCATTAGTAATATCAGTAGTCAATTATATTATCAAAGTATAATCCTTATCCAGTGTGGTGAGATCTTTGACCCTTGGCATCCAACTAGTAAGACAAGTGTAGACGATCACCAAATAATTATTTTCACCAATTATTGGCCACATGCCCTCAACATGGGAGGGATCCCCCTACCCCAAAGCACCTTGTCCCCATGTTGATAAGGACAAGGGCCTCTTCTCCACAACCCTGGCCCAGTGGTTGTGGGGATGCGGGGGGTGACTTATCGGAATCTGGAAGCCCCTTTTTAATAAGAGGGCCTCCAGATCCTGCCCCCCATGTGGCATTCACTAAAAAAATGTAAAATGTGAGTAAAAAAATAAAAAAATAAATGTCTCCTGAAGTAGATCCAATGTCAATCACAATAAACACCAGCCGTCGACCCGAAATTAAAAAAAAGAAGAGTTCTGCACACGATGAAGGCTCCTGCCGTCTGACAGCTCCCCCGGTCGATGAAATCACAAGGGGACGGGGTCACCTGGTGACATCATTGGGTGACCCAGTCCCTTCGTTATTTAAGAACTGTCAGACAGCGGAAGCCTTTGTTGGGTGCATAGCTCTTTTTTTTCGGGTCCGTGGCTGGCGTTCATCATGATTGACATTGGATCTACTTCAGGGGACATTTATTTACTTATTTTAAATAAACGACTTGTTAAAAACACTTGTGTTTTTACTCACTTTTTACACTTTGTTGGTGAATGAGTAGGGGTACCTTGTACCCCTTCTCATTCACATGGGGGTGGGGGCTGGAACTGGGGGCCTCTTTGTTAAAGGGGGCTTCCAGATTCCAATAAGTCACCTCCCCAGGCCCCCACCGGGCCAGAATTGTGGGGAAGAGGCCCTTGTCCTCATTAACATGAAGCACCTTCCCATGTTGAGGGCATGTGGACTGGTATGGTTTGGGGGGGTGCTCGTTCACCTCCCCTTTCCTGGCCTGCTGGTGGGCTGCATGCTTGAAATAGGGTCTGGTATGGATTTTGGGGGGGGGGGGACCCTACACCAATTTTTTTAAATTTTGGTATGGGGTTCCCCTTACAATCCATACCAGATCTGAAGGGTTGTGTAATTTTTTTGTCATTTTTTAAATTGCCGGAAATTGTATTGTTTACATTCAGCTGTCAGTGGGGGTACATTTCAGTATCCAAAATTGTCCATAGGTGATGCTTTAAAAAGCCTTTTTAGATTATCATTTGAGAGCTAACCATAAATGATGGCCCTGCAATTGCTGCTTTTACTTCAGCGTTATTGGTGATGGCTCACATGTGTGGCACGCTTGTTATTTTTGTATGTAGGGGCACCGCCGCATGCTTTTATGTTCTTAAGAGTGTGTACATTGGGCAGAGGAATTTGAAAACAAAGTTTGTGTTTTTATTTTTTTTTTTGTTCCTTTTTTGTTACCTTTTCTTTTTAAACTTTATTGCTATCACACAGGGAGCATACTGTAATGACAGGTTCCACTTAATGAGACACTAGGGGTTTATGAGACCATTGATGCCTCCCTGATCCTCCACTAAAGCTAATGGAGTGCAATCTGCTCTCTTTAACCTTCTTCCTCTGTGATAGCAGCCAGGGAAAGTGGCAGCGGAATCTGAGAGTTACATAGTACACATCGCTTCCATGTTCATTCACCCTCCATTCCACCCATCAACACCTGCCATGCTGGTTCAGGGCCTGCAGGTGGGACAGTGAAGCCCAGAATACATGCTGGTGGCAGTAAGGCAGGGGCAAGGGGTACCTTCAGTGGGGTGTGGATGTGATTGGGAAGCTGTAAAGCCACCCTAAACACTTCCACCTGAAAGCACATCACTGGCTAACCAAATTTAAACACTATTTCAGCTGCCTTGTGAGTACCTCGGACTTACCCTTGAGTATGGAAGAACAAGACAGAAGGAGACACATCACCCTATATTGGGACTAATTAAAGGCTAATTTCACTTTTATTTATAAAATAACCTATGCAGTTGAGGGGCTCCAGTAGTTAATAAAAAAAAAACTGCAGCTTTGTAAAATGTTGATTCATTTTACTAATGTATCTGTAGGATTCCATGGAAGCCTGTCTGAAAAAAAATCCCAGTTAGCAAGTCAGAGAAGACAAGGGGTGTGTTAATTTGTTTTGTCTTCTGTTTAAATGCCATTGTGTGGAACAAAGCCTGGTTATCTGAAACCAACTGACCATTCTTTATTGTGTGCTGGGACGAGCAAGAGAGAATGAGAGGTGTTCAACGGTTCAATGGTGTGGCAAGGGTTGGGAAGTCTGGTGTCTTCTCTGTCCTTGAAAAGGATAAAGTGAGTGCTCAAGATTACACTAAAAAAATGGGCCTGGGTTTTTGGAACAAGGTATCCCTGAAATATTTGCAGAGGGAACTAGTGCAGGCCAGCCAATGGACTGCGGAGATTGTGCTGGGAGAAGAAGCTCACCTCCAGAGACTAAGCCTGTGTGTAGGTGAGCATTGGTAATTATAACTGTGGGTCTTTTGTCAAATACAAGTAGGCATGGTAACAGTATGCAGGTCAGAAACTAGGCCACGACAGGTACAGGATAAATGGCAGAAAGAGATCCAGACTTTGCAGGCACACAAGTAGAATGCCAAAGAAGAGAGTGAGGTGAGACTGAGCTAAATAGCCTCCAAGCAGCTAACATTAAGCTCTGCTGGCTGCCGGAGCATAGCTCCCAACTGTCCCTGATTTCGAGGGACTGTCCCGCATTCGGAACAAAGTTCCTCTGTCCATCTTTCCTCCTCATTTGTCCCTCATTTTGGTTTGATCTACTGTATATAGTTGTATATGCTGCTGGTGGACACTGATATGACACCATTCTAGTCCAGGAACCACAGTGTCAGGAGCACAGTGCGACCGCCAGGTATTCTGTATGTTCCTAGACACCTATTCTCCCATTTTCTTTTGCTAGGAGGCAAATTCCCAGGAGAACAAATAGGAGTTTACAGGATCCTCTAACCTACAATCATCCTTTATTCCGGGGAATGGGTTGCCACCTAGCAACAGTGTCCGTCCCACCCTCCCTGGTTTGTGTTTCCTAATGTTTCCTCTTGTATGTTTGTATGTACTATATATTATTTTATTTCATATAATGGTTTTGTTTTTCTACATTTTTTTAATTAAATGACCACTATCACAAAAATATTTTAGTTACAGATCTGTGGTTAATATTTAATAGAAGTATTCAGCATAATAATTCCTCTTTTTATTTTGCATGCTTCTCTAAATATATATATTTATATATATATATATATATATATTTTTTTTTTTTTTTTTTTTTTAAAACATTAGCATGTAGACTAAGATGTCCAGAAAAAGTGAGAGGCGAGGGTTGGGACAAGCTATAACACTACCAGGGGTACTAAAAACATTGACCTTTTATTCACATGAATTAAAAAAATATCTAGCTACTCATGTAAACGTAACTACATAGGTAAACATACAGAAAGTATAAATAATGCTATGAAATAAAAAACACTTTACTGTACATTTATGGTATATTTTGTTGTTGTTGTTCAGTCATTTACTCAAGTCCGACTCTTCTTGTGGACTATAGTGCACAAGGCTTTTTTGTCCTCCACTGCCTCCCAGTGCTTGCTTAAATAGGTTGTATATCTTCCTTTATGATTTGTACCTACAGGTAAGCCTAGAATAAGGCTTACCTATAGGTAGTGTAAATATCTCCTAAATGTGTGCCGTTTAGGAGATATTTACTGTATACTGCGCCGATGATGTCATCAGCGCATGTGCTCTGAAGGAACGGCCGCCCATGCACATTTCTGTGTGCCTTGACCGGCGGCTCCTGTGCGCATGCGTGGAATGACATCACGCGGCTCCGGCCAGTCACACAGGAAGACGGGCGAAGATCAATGTGGCCTGTAGAGCAGGTAAGTGTCACATAATGTGCTAGTATGCGATGCATACTAGCACATTATGCCTTTTCTTTGCAGGGAAGAAAAAAAGGGGGGAAAAGCCCCGGAGTTTATTTCCTCTTTGCCCGCCGCCGCTCCTTTAAAAATTAAAGGTCAGCAGCTACACATACAGTAGCTGCTGACTTTTAACATTAGGACACTTACCTGTCCTGGAGTCCAGCGATGTTGGCACCGCCGCCGATGTTCAGATCGGCTGGTCGAGTGCTGTCGCCGCCATTGAGTGTAAGGGAACCCAGAAGTGTAGCCTTTTGGCTTCACGCCAGGCCCCTACTACGCATGTGTGAGCCGCCACTGTACTTTCTCACTGGCCCAGCGGCGGAGGAGGAGGGAGCCGGGCTGCTGACGTCAGTGGCCACGGCCCGGGCTTCTGGATGTGGGGAAAAGGACACCTGTCAAAGATGGGAGGTGTCCTCCCCCCCCCAGAGAGGTGCCAAATGTGCCACCTGAGGGGGAGAGGAATCTGACGAGTGGGATTCCACTGCTGGGTGGAACTCCGTTTTAATGTTACATTTATTAACCATATAAAAGTATGCAAGTGCAGATACCTTTCTATCCTGTTGGTGGCACTGTGCCATTGTTACAGGGGAATAGGAGCCTATAATGGAAATGAGGCCCCATTAGCCCTCTCTAGGGAGATGGGCATCGGATTGGATGCTGAGTTCCCGTGAGAGTTGTGGTAGCCATCTTAAAGTGGAACTTTGCCCATAGCAACTTGATAAAAAAATAACGTTCTTTAGCAAGGAACATACATTCCACATTAAAGAAGAACTCAGGAATGACCACGAAAAATCATCAATCAGTAAACTGACCTAAATAAACACCTAAACAGTTAAAGCGGTAGTAAACTTTCATAAAACAAAAAAAAATCCTCCTGCAAGGTTATGTCATAATGTGCTAGTATGCATGAAATACTTACCTTAGAATGAAGCCCTCCAGCGGCAAGCTGTAACCACTGACAAGGCTTCCATTTTCACCCGATCTTCCTTCAGGGTTCGTGGACTGTGGGCATTGGAATGGCCAAGCCGCAATGACATCACTCCGGTGATGTCATCGGCTTCACCAACAGAGAATATCTCCTAAACGGTGCATGCTCAGGAGATATTCCTTGTATCTACAGGTACACTGTATTTTAACCTTACCTGTAGGTACAAGTGTACCAGCGGTGTTTACTACCACTTTAATTAGATAAGTAAAACTCTCAGCATTTAGAAGAAAAATCAAGTAGAAAATGTATTGCGTCATCACTTTAATTCTAAAGATAACAGCTTCAGCTGTGCCAAGGAAGAGGTTTAAATGCGGGGGAGATATCACATCCTCCACTCTTATTGTACACTTATTAGAAACTACAGTTTCCATCATGCAAAGGGAATTGTAATGAATGTGGGCGGGTACACTGTGTACTCACCCACTTGTAGGACAAATCCCGCCCCCACTTTCTCCAGCCTCACTGCTTAATGACACAAAGCAGGACTGGATAAATAAAATGTGTTTTCATCCTCCAGGTTTGCAGGTTTCAGAACGCCACAGCTGCCGGTTTATTGACGCCACTCATGACTCAAGTGCATGAAAACAAAAGGGCGCAGCCTGAAGTGATCTAGCAGGATTTAATGTTCTTACTAAAGTCCCATTTTAACATAGGAGTCTTTAAATAGGAGATCCTACATCATTTGTGCACTCTTTAAGCGAGTGGTAGGTTATGGAGAGGAACCTGCTGTATAGGGACAATGCTTAGCATAGGGAAAAGTTCTTGATGAGTAGGGACAGCATGAGGGATGCTGTCCGGTGAGCAGAGCCTTCTGTTCTGCTCTACTTTTATGTAAATGTTCTGTGTTCTATTGAAATGCATCAGGTAATTATTGTTTATTGATGTGCTGACATCTATTGTTTACAGCTTGTTTACTAGAGCGATTCTGATATCATCCTCTGCCCTGCCCTTCTGTTTAGTGCTAGTTAGTTCAGTCCTAGCTAGGTCCTCCCCACTTCTAACATGTTCCCTCAATCAGTTATTCGCAGAGACAGGGCTCCGAAAAGTCATTGTCTTCTTACACTTCAAAAGTATGGAAAACATACTCTGTGCTGCCATTAGCTGAAGTAAAATTGTGTTTGATTCAACTCCTGGGCCATATTGAAGAGTTAAGCTGCCTGTGGATGATGCCAACTCAGCAGGTGGCCATACTGTATGGACAGACTAAGTCTAAGGAGGTATGTCAATGCATAAAGCGGCATTTAAAACTGAACACCTTCCAAGATCCTTTCTGTGGTGAGCACAGTGGCAGTAGTCTTGTTCTACCACCCCTCCAGCAGAGGCCATCAAGTTGGCAAAAACTGTTTTGTGTTTGTATTCCCTCCCAAACGCACACTTACACCAAGTCCTCTACATATAGTTATCAGAATACATTTTTTTTTTTTATAACCGTGGTATCTTAAAGCAGAACTAATTCTTTCTATTCATTATAGCCAAGGAAGCTGCCATCTTAGCCTCTGCTTGATTCACAGTTGCCATGGCGCTGCACATATGATCAGTTAAGACACTAGCGTTTGCTAGCTTAACAGTTTAGTTGAGACCACAAGCAACTGTGACAGTTATCATTCACAGCACATTAAATTTGTGGGTTAATTTTGCTTTAAATACTCAGTGGTTCATAAAAATGTAGCACCTTCCTGGATAGGCTGCTGTGATGTTATGTAAATTTAGTCCCTTGGGCTCCTCTGTAATCATTGGAGCAGCTTTTGATTTCTTTGAGCTGTTCTGAGATTTCAACTGCACATTTGATTGTTTCCCCCTGCATTGAAGAAGCTTCTACAACACAGAGGGCTGTAAAGTCAAATAGGCAACCTAAATATTTATGGTGCTACAGCAAATACCTGGGGAGTTGTGCCCAGTAGGTGGCTGGAGAGGGACATAAATAGTCTGACACCTTGAATAACCTTGGTCTTGTCCGGCAGGAGGAGTCCCCAGCCTCTGGGGCTACAGAGGCAATCCTGCAGTAGTCTGCTGATGTTCATCAAGGTCCCAACTCTGAGCTGGGGGGGCTATTCCTAATTTCTTCTGGAGCTAAGGATCTGGTCTGGAGAACTCAGTGAGTAGTGCCTGGCTAAAGCTGAGAGGTGTGCAGCTGGATATTGTGAGTACTGAGCCAAGCTCAATAATCAGTGACTATGTACTGTTCTACTTCTGGGCTCCAGCTGTAACTTGTCCTGAGGCTGTGCTAACTTTATGGTCCTCAGCTGTAAGGACTGGGACTGTTCCAGTCTGCTTATTTGTGCTACCAATTTTTTGCGTTATAAACAAAGAGCGACAATTTTGGAAAAAAAAAATTGTTTTACTTTTTGCTATAATACATATTCAAAAAAAAAAATAAAAAGACAAATTTATTCATCAGTTTAGGCCGATATGTGTTCTTCTACATATTTTTGGTGAAGAAAATTGCAATAGGCATATATTGATTGGGTTGCGCAAAAGTTATCGCGTCTACAAAATAGTGGATAGATTTATGGCATTTTTATTATTATTTTTTTTTACTAGTAATGGCGGCGATCTGCAATATTTATTAAGACTGTGACATGGTGGCAGACAGATCAGACACTTTTAACACTTTTTTGGGGCCAATGACATTTATACAGTGATCAGAGCTATAAATAGCCACTGATTGCTGTATAAATGTCACTGGCAGGGAAGGGATTAAACTCTAGGGTGTGATCAAGGGGTTAACTGTGTTCCCTAGGTTTGTTCCAACTGTGTGAGGGGCTGGGCTGGCAGGGACATGACAGATCTCACTGTTCACGATCACTGGGAACAGCAGATCACTGTCATGTCCCCTGACAGAATGGGGATCCTCCATGTTAACATTGGCAGATCCCGTTCTGCCTCTGTAGAAGGCGTTCGCGGGTCACCGGCGGACATCAAGTCCACCCGGCCCATGGGCATGCTCACGCAGTGTGCAGCGGGTGTGAGCGCGTGCCGCTGTTGACACGCTGCCGCTCACAACTGCGCCTGCGCAAGACGCCGTAAAGCTACGGCGATTTGCGCAGGAAAACCGACCTGCCGCTGTATAACTACGGCAGCTGGTCGGCAAGCGGTTGATGTCTAAACCGCTGGCAACAAAAGTGAGTACACCCCTAAGTGAAAATGTCCAAATTGGGACCAATTAGCCATTTTCCCTCCCAGGTGTCATATGACTCATTAGTGTTAAAAGGTCTCAGGTGTGAACGGGAAGCAGGTGTGTTAAATTTGGTGTTATCGCTATCACTCTCTCATACTGGTCACTGGAAATTCAACATGGCACCTCATGGCAAATAACTCTCTGAGGATCTGAAAAAAAGAAGTGTTGCTCTACATAAAGATGGCCTAGGCTATAAGAATTAAGCTAAGCTTAAGCTATAAGCTATAAGCTTAAGCTAAGCTATAAGATTGCCAAGACCCTGAAACTGAGCTGCAGCATGGTGGCCAAGACCATGCAGTAGTTTACCAGGATAGGTTCCACTCAGAACAGGATTCACCATGTTCGAACAAAGAAGCTGAGTGTTCGTGTTCAGGATCATATCCAGAGGTTGTCTTTGGGAAATAGATGTATGAGTGCTGCCAGCATTGTTGCAGAGGTTGAAGGGGTGGGGGGTCAGCCTGTTAGTGCTCAGACCATACACCGCACACTGCATCAATTTGGTCTACATGGTTGTCATCTCGGAAGGAAGCTTCTTCCAAAGATGATGCACAAGAAAACCCGCAAATAGTTTGCTGAAGACAAGCAGACTAAGGACATGGATTACTGGAACCATGTTCTGTGGTCTGATGAGATCAAGATAAACTTATTTGGTACATATGGTGTCAAGCATGTGTCGTGGCAACCAGGTGAGAAGTACAAAGACAAGTGTGTCTTGCCTACAGTCAAGCATGGTGGTGCGAGTGTCATAGCATGAGTGCTTCTAGCACTGGGGAACTACAGTTCATTGAGGTAACCATGAATTCCAACATGTACTGTGACATACTGAAGCAGAACATGATCCCCTCCCTTCAGAGACTGGGCCGCAGTCTCAAACACACCTCCAAGATGACCACTGCCTTGATAAAGTGCTGAGGGTAAAGGAGATGGATTGGATAAGCATGTCTCCAGACCTAAACCCTATTGAGCATATGTGGGGCATCCTCAAATGGAAGATGGAGGAGCTCAAGGTCTCTAACATCCACCAGCTCTGTGATGTTGTCATGGAGGAGTGAAAGAGGACTCCAGTGGCAACCTGTGAAGCTCTGGTGATTTCAATGCCCAAGAGGGTTAAAGCAGTGCTGGAAAATAATGGTGGCCACACAAAATATTGACACTTTGGGTATTTACACTTAGGGGTGTACTCACTTTTGTTGCCATGAGAGAGTGAGAGTGATAACAACAAATGTACCACACCTGCTCCTCATTCACACCTGAGACCTTGTAACACTAATGAGTCACATGAGGGAAAATGGCTAATTGGGCCCAATTTGGACATTTTCACTTAGGGGTGTACTCACTTTTGTTGCCAGCGGTTTAGACATTAATGGCTGTGTGTTGAGTTATTTTGAGGGGCAGCAAATTGACAGTGTTATACAAACTGTACACTCACTACTTTACATTGTAGCAAAGTGTAATTTCTTTAATGTTGTAAAATATTTACAAAAATGTGAGGGGTATACTCACTTTTGTGAGATACTGTATACTGTAGAGTGTAGATTAGTTTGTTCTGGGTTAATGTTTTTGCAGACCTTTAAAATGCATTAAAGAGGCACTTCATCTATGTATGTGAAATTGAAAATTCAGCAGCTACAAGCACAGTACTGTAGCTACTGATCTTTAGGCTCCATGCACACTGAAGCTGATAAATGATTGTTTTTGGGCATTTGGGCATTTTTTTTAACAGCCCATAAACTCCCCTCTATGTTATCCTACGTGTCCATGCACACATGGACGTTTAATGTTGTTTATCAGCAGTGGCATTTATGGGCTGTTATCTGAGCGCCCTAAAGTCATGTTCAAGAGTCATTCTTCTGACCACAAAAAACGTTGAAAGCTTAAAAGCGCTCATAAAAGCCCAAAGACGGTCAAAAACGTGGCTCACACGGCGTTTTTGGTCATTTTTGATCCATTGAAAAAAAAAAAAAAATGCTTCCAGACACGAACGCGGCAAAATGCTGCTAAACGCGGCTAAATGGCCGTTTTAAGTGTCGGGTTCTAGCTGTCAAAAAAATTGCTCAGGGGAGGTTGAAAAAAGTGTCCAGTGTGCATGGAGCTAGATACCAGTTCACAAAGTCCAGCTCTGTCTTCCACATGTGTGAGAGAGAATCTGGCTGTGAAACTGGTCCTGTAGCCTCCCAGGATGTTTGATGTTATCCCAGGAGGCTGCAGGTGGGGAGAGCAGCCTAGGTAAGGAACAAGTGAGAACCACCAAAAGAGGGACTTGAAAGTTATGAGGGGTACTTTCATGTTCAGGTGAAAGTCTTTAGGCAATTTTCAGATTTTTCAATTGTATGTTTTTAAAGTGTTCATACATTTTTGCGCACATTTATGAGCACTTTAGAAGCATATTTAAAGTATTTTACACGTGTATTCAAGCTCCAGGTGTTTTTATTCTACAGGGTAAGCAATGGAGGAGAGGGGAGGAGATCAGGCCTCTTTTAAGGCAATCCTATTTAAGTCTATGTGGCCAAAAATTCCCAATCCTGCTTCCAAACATAGTTCATGTAGCTTTTGGAGTGCCAATCATTGAGCTACAGGTTCCTCAATGGCTATATGTGAACATCCATGATTAAAATACACAGGTTTTTGGATGTTGAGTGTTTTATTGATTTGATCTACAAAACGTTCAGGTGCAAATCCTATATGGATTGCCAGAAGCCTTCTACCATTACCACTAAGTTCTCTTTCAGAGAAGCAGTGCTTACCAAGTCCTGAAAAGCGATCTGTGGTGGTTCACTTCTTAGAGGGCAGTAGAGCAGTGGCTGACAGGCTGCCAGGAGATGCTACTGCCAACTCTTGATGGTAGGGTTTTTTTGTTTTTTTTAATTCTTTTTACTGCAAATGGCAATTTTACATCAGGGACCATCCTGCAACTACTAGCCAATCGTTTGGCTCGTGGTTGCGGTGCAGCCCCATTGTTATCAATGGGTGAATTGGACAGGTGATGCTGCCTCTCAAAACTTTGCAGCCATAGTTAAAAATGCCATGGTTGCGGCACGTGCACAGCTCTGTCATACTGTAATGTTAGAATTCAAGTGGGTGGCCTGGGGGTGTGAAAGAGCCGTAACTGCTGCTAGGTGGCGCCTGCCTTGTCTAGAACAAATGATCGCAGTGCGTAGATTTCTGCTAGGCCTTGTATTTTTCGTGTTCATATACCTCATTTATATTATACATAAGATTGCTAAATCTGGACTAAAGATCTTTTCCTATAATCTTGAAAGACTGATCAGTGCGGTAACACGGCAGAGTTTATAGGACAGCTCTGGCTAAGTTATCTGTGTATCATGGCAACTCCATTGACTTTTGTCACATGACATGACTTCTCCTGAGATGATAGAGAAGAAGGTCTAGCTGGGTTAGAAATAGCAAGTCATGCAGTATCCCAGTAGCTGCAGATGAGCAGAGGAACAAAGCAGGAGGCTGTTCTGGGACCTCATGAGATAATATGAGCTCTCCTGGGGATTTGCTCTCCGCTCTCTGTCCCAGGCTCAGAAATTACATACGGCAAAAAAAAAAAACTCTTCACTAGCAGCTGTCCCCTTCTCTCATTTGTTGCTTCAATAAGCAATAATTAGGTCCTGAGCTAATGATGTCTGCTTTTTTTTTAACAAGGTTCAATTCAGAGGGGTCTCCATGGAAACCCTTCAAATCACCCACCTGGATATGCTGCTCTCTGACACACTCTCTCTCTCTCTCAGACACGGGCTGCTAGCCTGCCTGAAGCGTACGTGTTTTCTGCACATTGCCCTACATCCCTAAATGGGACAAATGCGATGCAAACATCAGCTGTCTTGTGTCTGCACCGAGGTTTTGTTCACCATGGTCAATCAGAGAGAGCCCTGAATGAATACGGCCTAATAGATATATCCTGAGATACGAATATTCTGTTGTATCCCTGGGCCTATGCTTTCCCAACCAGCAAACAAAGCCATGCTCAGAGACCGGTCAACATTGTGTTATCGATGCATCTTAAAGGGTTAGTTCACCTTTACAAAAAACTGCCTATGCAGATGAGGGGCATCTGTAAATAAAAACAAACTGTGCAGGCCTGGCTAAAGTTGAACAATGGCCTTGCTATAGGAGTAGACCATTGATGTACCTCATGGAGCCTGACTGGAATACTCCCAGGATGTTGCTAAGTGAGGCCTAGTCCTTACTGCTCACCTCCACCATCACAGGAGTGAGCTCTTTCTCTGACTCAAACCTCCTCCTATGTTCTTCCTCTCTCCTGATGCAGTAGCTCTGAGTTCAGAGTCACTTCTGTGATGGTGGAGGTGCACAGACGACTAGGCCCCAAATAGCAATGTCCTGGGAGTATTCCAGTCAGGCTTCATGAGGTGTGTAAATGGACTACACCTATAGCAAGGTCATTATTCAACTTTAAGAAGCGTTGAAATTTAAGCGCCACGTCACTGCTAAGAGGTCCAGATACAACTTTATTCCATTAAAAGTCAAGGGTGCAGATCAAGAAATAGCCAATGCATTTTGAAGGTCTATGTGTCCACTTCATCTGGGCTAGAAAGAACATGGATGCTGAAAGAAAAAAAAAAGAAAATAATAATAATGATACACTGTGGATGAGATGTTAACTTAAAGTGGTTGTCAACTCGTGACAACCACTTTAACCTACAGGTAAGCCTATAATAAGGCTTACCTGTAGGTGCCCTGCATATCTCCCAAACCTGCATGGTTCAGGAGAAGTAGGTGTCACATAGTAATAATAATAAAAGAAAAAAAAAAGAAAGTCGTAGGTACAAGAAAGATCGGGTCTACTTCACCTGTGTATCTGGAAGTTTTACGTAACCGATAAAGAACTAGACGTGGGAACTGAAAATTACCTTATTTCAACATAGACCTGGAGAATCGTCACTGCACCGCGAATTTAAAGTTGCGAAGAATTTCAACTTATTACTGGAACGATATCCACATCAGGTAAATGTGTGGAGTACTTCGGACTGACCTTATGAGGGTCCTGTAACGATAAACCCCGGATCAGCAGACACGTGGAGGTGGTAGTGTCTTCACTGAGACTTGA
>BLSH010070464.1:27954-46511 GCA_018402905.1 Glandirana rugosa | reverse complement strand
TAGGGCTGATTTTTTTTTTGCTTTTAAAAGTGGTTGTCAACTCGTGACAACCACTTTAACCTACAGGTAAGCCTATAATAAGGCTTACCTGTAGGTGCCCTGCATATCTCCCAAACCTGCATGGTTCAGGAGATATGTAGTGTAGGAGATGTGCCGACGTCATTTCGGCACATGTGCAGTGAAGAAACGGCCTCCGTGCCATTTCTTCACTGTGATCGTGCCGTGACTGGCGGCTCCCGCGTGCATGCCCGGGAGTGATGTCACACGACTCCGGCCAGTCACAGAGCCAGATATCGTGGCCCTGGAAGGAAGAGAGGCTGAAGATGGACGCTGTCAGCACAGGGGACAGTGCTGGACATCACAGGCTTCATTTGCAGGTAAGTGGCACATAATGGGCTACTATGCAATGCATAGTAGCCCATTATGTATCTACTTTGCAGGGGAATGTAGAGGAAGTAAACCCAATCTGGGTTTACTTCCTGTTTAATAAAAAGAGAGAAGAAAAAAACAAAAACTGTTGAAACTGGTATGTGTATAAATTGAACCAAACATTATAAAATCTGCTTGTATGGTTTTAAAACTAAAAAAAAAAGAGAAGAAAAACCCCCCAAAAAAATTACACTTCAAGCCAAGGAGACTGTGGAGATCCTCTGGGGTGTAAAAGCTGCCTGCCCAGGAACCAGATCATTTATGCCAACATTAATACCTTAACATAACAATAACAGTAAAATAAACCTACGGGTCCAGCACTATCTTTCCCCTTTCCTCAATTATTCAGCTTTAGTCAACTAACCCTTTAAGCTCACCACACTCTACAATCTGATTGTTCGATCTCCTTTTGGCTCACCATACACAAGTGCACTATAGAATCAAATTTAGATTTACCAAAACTTTGTAATTTGAGGGCTGACTTCAACTATCCAATCAAATTATATGTCATCAGGCAGGGTCTTGCGCTACTTAACTACTTCAGCTGTAGAAGATTTAACCCCCTTCATGACCAGGTCATTTGTTGTTATCTGGCACTGCGCTAATTTAACTGGCAATTGAGTGGTCATGCAGTGCTGTACACACACAAAGTTTGTATAATTTTTTCACACAAATAAAGCTTTCTTTTGGTGGCATTTGATCACCACTGGGTTTTTTATTTTTTATTATGTAAACAAATAAAGACCAAAAATTAAAAAAAAAAAAGATATTTTCTACTTTCTGTTATAAAACATATCCCAAAAAAATTCTTCATAAATTTTGGCCAAAATACATTCCATTCTGCTAAATGTCTTTGGTAAAAAAAAATCCCAATAAGTGTATATTGATTGGTTTGGGTGAAAGTTATAGTGTCTACAAATAATGGTATATATACTGGAATTTTTCACCAGCGACCTATAATCGGACTGTGATAGTGCGGCGAGCAATTTGACACTAACTGACACTGGGGGAAACTGACTGACACTGACATCACCATCACCACTAATACTGTACAAACAAGTAAGAGGCGCAACACCCAGAATATACAATCCTAGAGGTGGTCTGATAAAGAGGATGTGTGTAAGCCCATAAATATTAATTTAAAATTTTAAAAGTCCATATGCAAAGTCCATAGGCAAAGCCCATAGGCAAAGTCCATAAGCAGTAATCTTCATATATAATAGTCCACATCAGACTGGTGAAAATAGGGCAAAAAATGGAAGAGGTCAGGAAAGGAGAAGCAAACTGAAACGTAAGACACCAGAAGCTGCCATCCACGGTGAGCAAACCCCAACTCACAGAACCTGGAAGAAACAGAAGAGAGGAGGCGCTTCTAAGTGCAATATGCCAGTACACTTTATTAGAAAAAAGGTTAAAAACACTCACAAGATAACTGTGTAAAGAACACATCCAGCATCCAATACAAGGGGGAACCAAACGCTCATCCCATCCGACCGGGTGGTCCTTCAGGAACGATGGTCATCCAAAACGATCGTTCGTCCTGCATGATGTATGATGGAAGAAGCCAGCTCGCGGCGTGTAGGTCAGAAGGAGGCTGGGAGCGCAAACACTCGGCACAGGCGGGATGGCTTCACAGTGGTGCGACGCGTTTCCTTGGCTGGCAGGCTCCAATGACGTGGGAGGCTGCGCCACTTCGTCAGGCAGTCGGGGGTGGATGTCGGTGGATGCCTGACCACTGTGAAGCCATCCCGCCTGTGCCGAGTGTTTGCGCTCCCAGCCTCCTTCTGACCTACACGCCGCGAGACGGCTTCTTCCATCATACAGCGTGCAGGACGAACGATCGTTTTGGATGACCATTGTTCCCGAAGGACCACCCGGTCGGATGAGATGAGCGTTTGGTTCCCTCTTGTATTAGATGCTGGATGTGTTCTTTACACAGTTATCTTGTGAGTGTTTTTAACCTTTTTTCTAATAAAGTGTACTGGCATATTGCATTTAGAAGCGCCTCCTCTCTTCTGTTTCTAACACTAATACTGTGATCAGTGCTAATACTACATTATACACTGGCTAGGAAAGGGTTAACATCTAGGGCACGCAAAGGGTTAACTGTCTGCCTAACAAGTGTTAATGTGTATTATGTGCTGCTTCTTACTAAAGGTCTCTTTGTTTCTTCTCCCTGCTTTGACAAGAAACAGAAAGATCATTCCCTCTGTGCAGAGCACTGTGTTGATTGTCAGCACAGGGCTCTGGGCTGCGATTGGACACAGCCGATCAGCAGGTCCCAGCCATGAATCGTTGACTCGGACCTGCTGACAGACTCCTGCTGCATACAATCACAGCAAGTGTCACTGGGGAGCCTACGTGTGCGTGTGCCCTAAACCTGGAAAACGGCAGCAATATACTAGTATGTCGCTTTGCCCATACAGGCCGCCCATTTGCAGTATATTGCAGGCAGGCAGTCTGCATGAGGTTAAAAAAAGCATTTTTAAAATTAGTATCTGCGTCAGTTAGTGTCAGCGTGGTTTAGGTAATATAAAAAAAAAGCATAATGCACACCATTGTTTCTGGGCCCTACTACGGGTATAAACAACAAATAATATACACATATATATCCGTTGAAGGTAAAACCCTCACTGTGACCTGAATGCTCTTCAGAGCTATGCTAACTCGAGGCCTTTGGTGTTACTGGCTCATCTTCGGCTCCGGCCCCCCCCCCCATCTCTCCCCCTGACTTTAGACCCCCCACTCTTCTATATTCCTTTTCTTGCCTTCATTTGTCTTTCTGTTTATCTATTTTTACGGTGTCTATATTGACATCCTGGTATAGGCAGATACCCCTCACGCTATAAGGGTCTTTATGGTCTTATAGGCACAGATAGGCCACCGTGATACACCATTCTGGTCAGTCTATGTACCTGTCATACATTTAGAGTTCATACTCTATTTTCCTGATCTCACCTGCCTTATGTGTATGCTGTCAGTTATGTTTCTCTTGTTTGTACCTCAGATGTCGAAAGATATCAGTCTGATTGTAATGTTCTGTAAAATCCTGAATAAAGCATATTTGAAAAAAAATATATACACATATGTGGTATCGCTGTGATCATCAGGATCAAGAGAATTTATTATGGCATTATGTTCTTTGGCAGTACATTATGCTAATAGCAAAAAAACATACAGCTACATTTTAAAAATATATATATTTTTTTGCTATTTTGGGCCAGTTTTCCTTTGAAAAAAAAATCAGGAGATTACCATTAACAACCAAAGGAAAGCCTGATTTGTTCTGAAAAAAACAAAGTAACATTCACCTGGATACACAAAGTAGTTAAGATGACATATGGCGTTTTACTAACACTCTTCAAAGTTGCAAAACTGTGTTCAGGTGTTTTACCTTCCATTATGAAGGGGTTAAAAACCTGCCTGACACGGGGTGACTGATAAGCAATGGTACATGTAAATTCCAGAAAAAAAGATGCATACATGTGCATTTGTTGTGACTTGGGACTTTTAAAAGTATAGTTGAATTTTTTTCTTGTTCAATAGTTTTTATTAATGCGTATCTGTTGGCAAAACCTTTCTTTTTATAGTTTTTGGCTAGAGTGGGAAATGGTTAGACCCTCTGTGAAGTTCTTTTGCTGTATGTGTCCCCATTGGGGGAGATTTGCTGCTAAATTTCTAGCTGTGACAAATTTCATCATGGATAAAGGGTGGGGAAATTCTAAAATTTTAGAAATGTCCCAGTACAAGAAGCAAGAGGAAATCTTACAATGGGGATACTTGTTTCAGGGAATTCTTCTTGCATTGGGAGATTTCCTCTGACTTCCTGTTACGTGTCAGTAAGGGAATGGTTTTGGAAATTTACCCAATGGTACACAAAAAGCAAAATATAAGCCTTTCCACGCTCTCCTCCCAAAAGTAAAAAAAAAAAAAAGTTTGAAGTTTAAAGGGGTTGTAAACCCTCGCAGTTTTTCACATTAATGCATTAATGTGAAAAACCTTTTCTTTTGCAGCACTCCCCCAGAGCCCCCCGTTTACTTACCTGAGCCTGATCGTTCCGGTGCCTGGGACGAGCACATCCACTCCAGCTGGTGTCTTGGGTCCTCATTGGATAGATCGATAGCAGCGCAGCCGCTGCTATCAATCAAATCCAATGATGTGGGAGCTGGGGGTGGGGCAGAGTTCCGCTGTCTGTATCAAGGGATGCAGAAGCAGGACTCAGGAGCGGGTGACCCCATGGGAAGCGCTTCCCTGACGGGTCACTCGATGCAGGGAGGAGCCAGGAGCGCCACTGGGGGACCCCAGAAGTGGAGGGTCAGGGCCACTCTGTGCAAAACCCTTGCACAGAGGAGGTAAGTATGACATGTTTGTTATTTTTTTCTTTTAAAAGCTCAACCTTTAGTATCACTTTAGGTTTGAATTTCTACATGTACAAATTGCTAAAAGTTAATTGTACAATGATTTGAGCAGTGGTTTACAATGTGAAAAAAATTAACTTTGTAACCAATAGACTTTAGTTGTAAACAAAATGTTGTTTTGTGCTTTCTTTCGAACACTTTGAATCATTTGCTCATTTTCAATACATTACAAAGCATGAAATATCCTTCTAACAGTACAAAAAATAGAAACAAAGAATAAGATAAAAAAAAGATGCTATGAAAAAAGATACAATATCACAGAGGCTCCTGTTCTTTTTTCCCCCACTCCTATTAATGTTATTAGTGCTAAGCTGCTCATTGTGCTTTATAAAGTGCAAGAGGGCCAAATCCTTAGTTTTAAACTAGACCAGTGTATATCTAAAAGTTTGTGGGCACCTGACCATCACAATTATATCAATTATAAAGACAAGAAAAACTCACAAGCTGCCAGATGACAATCAACTGAAAAAGAGCTGCCGCAAGCACCCCAATGTGTTCCCACACTTCTAATAAAACAACAGGAAATGATGCGGCGCTACTCCCTAAGCAATAAAATGTGATAATAAACACAATACAGAGGTGGTGCCCCCCCTCCAAGTAAAATAACACAAAACCAATAACAATCCTCACAGGTAAATGTGTAGACTAAATAAAATAACAAACTGACCAACAATCAATATTCCATGCAAAAAAGGCAAAATAAATATAAATGTATAGTAAAGAGGTGTGAAAACATATAGTAACTTGTGTCAGGAGGTGTAAAAACATATAGTAACTTGTGTCAAGAGGTGTAAAAACATATGGTAACTTTTGTCAAGAGGTGTAAAAACATATAGTATAGTAACTTGTGTCAACATGGTGGACCAGCGTGCATTCCACCGCCCCAGAAACCATGTAACCGGAAGTGACCTCAGCCATAACGTATCCCAGACTCTACGCGTTTCGATGTCTAAAGCGTCACGAGGTTCCCAGAGCAGTGGAATGCACTCCGGTCCGCCATCTTGACATGAGTTGGTCAACGCATCTAACAGAGATTACACTGCTGTAATCTGCTTAGTGCCAGCTACACACTTGCATGTGAGTGAGATAAATTTTTTTCCTTGTTTGGGATTTTAAAATAATAAATGGGTTCACGCGATGATCCTGTGTTTGGTCTTGCTTTTATGAGCGGCAAGGATAGAGGGGCCTACAAGAGAGATGACCATACCGACATCTTGATTTGATGAATATGGAAAGCTTACTTAGACCCATATAACTTCAGGGTCAAATGATCTGGTGACTCTTAAGGCCCATACACACGGTCCGATTATCGGACAACAATGGTCGTCCGACAGCCTGTTGGCCGATAATCCGACTGTTAGTACACACGATTGGACAGCCGATTTCCAATTGTCATCCAACAGAAGTTGGCTGACAAGACTAGAAAACTTTTGTTGGCCAACAATGGCGTTGGCCGATTGTTGGCTCGTGTGTACAGAAGTTGGCCCAAAAAGTTGGAAGTGCAAAAACGCATGCTTGGAAACCAGGAAGTGTTCAGTCGTGTAAACCTGTGTTCCTAATTCACAAATCACATTCACCTGAACTTCCTCATTATACGCTTGTAATATGTTACTATGTTCGGCTTTGTTGGCCAATTACTTGACTACCGTTAATGCGCTAGACACAACCGCCAACAGCCAATTTG
Organism: Glandirana rugosa; assembly: GCA_018402905.1. Lineage (NCBI taxonomy): Eukaryota > Metazoa > Chordata > Amphibia > Anura > Ranidae > Glandirana > Glandirana rugosa. The sequence continues at coordinate 39,980 of BLSH010070464.1, read as the reverse complement.
GACAAAAGTTGGATGTTCGGTTGGCCAACAAGCAGTGCGTGTGTACGAGGCTTAAGTCTTTAAGAGAGTTGGAGTGGCACTAAGGAAAAGCACCATAAGGAAAGCACAATTTTTGCATGAACTGTGTGGCGCACGTCTTATACACATTTGCCAAGGGGCCCTTGTAGTATGGTCTATTGATCCCATGGACACTTTAGTTTCTTGTATGTAGAATATAGCGGCACTTTATGTTTAATTTTTAATTATATAGGTGTTTATGTTAATATTTGTATTAGAAGTTTGGTATGGAAGGATAGTTATTGACGCTTAGCATTCATCCAATGTGGTAATTTTGAGGTGATACATCCAAGTGTTTTTACACAGGATAGTGGGAAAAGCTGCAGGGGTGTAACACGAATGTTTTAGGAGGTTGCTGTGGTGCAGGTACTATAACAATTTATGGTTTTGAGCAATACAGAGCTATAAAGAAGTCCTAAGATCCTCCTTGACTCAGAGGTATCATATGACACATTAAAGGGGAGACCTGGGGAGGCCTCACTTAGCAACATCCTGGGAGAATTCCAGTCAGGCTTTTGTTTGGGTGCAGCGTTGCATGACTACAAAGTGTGACAGCGCTGAAAGCTGAAAATTGGTCGGAGCAGGAAGGGGGTGAAAGTGCCCTGTATTGAAATGGTTAAATTGCAGCACTAGGGGGGCGTGGCCTGGAGAGCGATGTGAACAGACGTGTGGTGTGAGAGCTCCAGGCTTCACTGTATCCTGATCTTATAATCCTGCTACAGCACCGCAAGATTCTTTCATTACAACCGTCCCAGACGACGCCGAACCCACGGGGAACATGTCACCCCCAAAAACGGCGAAAGAAGCGGCCGCCAAACTTGCAAAATATAAATTACAGGACAAAGATGTGCCAGTGGAAAATGGCGCCGAGCCCTCCACTTCCGGCTCGGACCCCACCGCGTCGGAGCTCAGAGTGCTTGACGCCATTGCACAGTGTCATGGGACCCCTGACCACGAAGATAGAGGAGGTCAAGATAGATATCTCTCTCCTTTGCCACGATCTGTCCACACTGCGGGACAGGGTCACCGAAACGGAGGCCCGAATCAGCACTACAGAGGACATGCTACAGCCCCTCCGCCGGGACACTGAAGAGATGCAACGCCGCATACAACAACTCGCGAACAAACAGGACGACATCGAGAATAGGCTGCGCAGATGTAACGTTCGATTTGTCGGCCTGCCTGAAACGGCGGAAGGTAAGAACATGGCTGGGTTCTTGGAGCAGCTCCTAATCAATACATTCGGCAGAGAGGCCTTTTCGGTGATGTTCGCCGTTGAGAGGGCCCATCGTATCCCGGCCAAACCACCACCGCACGGTGCACCCTCTCGTACCTTCATTGCCAAGTTCCTCAACTTCAGAGACAGGGACGCTGTTCTTCGCCTAACTAGAGAGAAGGGAAACATCCCCTATACCAACGTCCACATCGCGGCATTCCCGGATTTCTCCGGAGAGGTACAACGACAGCGGGCCCAATTCCAAGAGGCTAAACGGAGGCTCCGGGGCATACACCTCAAATACTCTATGCTATACCCGGCTCGCCTGCGGGTAGAGGAAGATGGTAAGGCCCATTTCTTTGAGACCCCTGAGTCCGTCATGGATTGGATAGACCGCAGGCCTGGTCATGCCTGACTGTGCTGAGATTCCATTGCCTTCAGTTCACAACGCTGTGAGTAACCTAACATTTTGATGCAACCTTTTGGCACTAACTTAACCCTCCCCCCTCTTTTGGAGTTTTTCCCCCTCTCCCTTCTTTTGAAGGCCCCCCCTGTTTCCTGCTTCCAGGGATAATGGGCCCCCGTTCCCCTCCCATTCTATGACTGCGACTAGAGGGGGGATGCCACTCTGATACATGGCCCACCACATCTGGTTCGCAGTCTGGACGGTTAATCTCCTAATGTCCCGGCGGGACTGGAATCCTGACTAGCAATAGGAACCACCATGGCTCCCACCCGCCGGGTACCCCGGTATCTCGCCGGGGCTGTTTCGGACAGTGCGGGGCTTTCCACTTGGAAGCTCCACGTGTCTTCCACAATGGTAGGAGCACACGGAAGGAGCACCGCATTCAGTGATGTTTCGCCCCCACCACCGGGACATACTGTTAAACTTCTTGTTATTCTTCATAATTTGTTTTTTGATTTTCCCGTTTCCTTTTTTCTTTTTGTGCGATCGCGCACATGCCACCCCTATTTTTCCATCCCGCCGGTGACCTCCGACAGCGACCTGACTAGGTCCCTCCGGGTCACAGCGGGACTAAATTCAAGATCTGCACCTCCAGAAACGGGCGCATGCTGGAAGACTGTTACTATCTCAAGGGCTAAGGGATATATGCTTACATCGTGTTGGGGTGATGCTAAGCCGGGTGGGGGATGGGTATGTGGGAGTTATGGACGTGTTCGATCTTTTGATGCTAAGATGTCAGATGTTACACAGCTGCAAGGAATACAACATAATTTGGAAAATTTATTGTACTTTTTAATAACCCTGATTAATGTACGTGATGATGTTATTTTGGTATTGATATGTGAGATGGACGGGTCTGGAGGATCCGTTCGTACAGTAGTCCTCCGCATCATGCATATCACTCCCCCTGGATGACATGGGTAAGCTCAAATTCTTGACATGGAACGTTAGGGGTATAAGAGACAAGGTCAAACGCTCAGCAGTTCTGGCCTCCCTTAGATCCCAAAAAGCTGATGTTATTGCTCTAGTTGAAACACATGTCACAGGGCATATGCAAAAGGCTCTTAAAAAATCATGGGTGGGATGGGTTTTCCACTCCACCTACTCACAATATTCAAGGGGTGTCTCCCTGCTTATTGGCAGAAACGTGCTCTTTGAGCCACATGTGGTGCGGACGGATCCTCTGGGCCAGTATATCTTCATATACGCCACTCTGTGGGGTTCTCCCATTTTGCTATTGGCCTGCTATATCCCCCCTCCATGCAGCTCGGTGGTCGTGAAAGAGGGCTTGACTTTCGTCGCCCACCACCCGGCTGTCCCGGTTGTGTGGATGGGGGATTTCAATATGGCCCCGGTCCCGGCCCTGGACAGGAGTTGTTGTCCGAGGCCCCTACCAGATTTAGCCGACTGATGTCGGAGTTTGCTATGACGGACTCATGGAGACATTTTAGGCCTACCACTAGAAAGTATTCTTGCTTTTCCACTACTCACAAAACAATGTCAAGAATTGACCTAATATTCTTGTCTCCGGCCCTCCTGCCCGGACTGCGAGACGCGGGATTTGCACCCAGACACTTGTCAGACCATGCCCCATACTGGGTAACCCTACAGTTATCCACGGACCGCCCTGAGTCACAGTGGAAACTAAACCCATTCTGGCTAACAACGATCGAGGACCAGTCCAATATAGCTAATGAATTCCAATTCTTTCTACATACTAATTTAGCATCCTCCTCAGTGGGGGTGACTTGGGAAGCTTTCAAGCTTCACGCCAGAATGGTGCTCTCCACCCATATCAACCGCCACAAATCTAACTCTAAGCTAGTCCTGCAAAAAGCGACAGATCATCTCCAGCAGCTCAAAACCACTTTCATACAAGACCCCTCTCCCCAAAACTGTGAGGCTCTGAGAGCACAGACTAGACTAGTTACACACCTTCAGTTGGAAAAGGCCAAGCAACATTTATTCTTTACTAAACAGCGAATCTTTGAACATGGTGAGAGAGCTGGGAAATTGCTGGCATACCTTGCCCACCTAGACACCTCCCCCCCAGTAGTCGTGACTGTGCACGGACCCAACGGTGACCACGTTAGCGCCCCTAAACAAGTTGCGGAGGAATTCCGCAAATTCTATGCCGACCTGTACACCTCCCGATGCTCTACTACACCTCAACAAACCGAGACATACCTTAGAGACATACACCTCCCACAGCTCTCTGAGACAGAGATTACGTTACTTGAGGCCCCCATTACTTCAGAATATATTCCAGAGGCCATCTCGCAGATGGCCAGGTCTAAAGTCCCGGGCACAGATGGGTTACCCGTTGAATTTTACTCCACATATGCGGAGGTTCTGGTAGATAATCTGGCTAAACTGTACCGACACATATTAGATTCTGGGTCCCTGCCGGAATCTATGCGGGAAGCTAGGATTGTTGTGATCCCCAAACCGGGGAAGGACCCCCACTCCCCGGAGTCATAACGACCAATTTCCCTCCTTCAGGTGGATGTGAAGATCCTGGCCAAAGTACTGGCTCTCCGCCTGAACAAAGTGATCTTGTCCTTGATAAACAATGACCAAACAGCTTTCATGCCAGGCAAAAATACCACGATGAACATTAGGAGTCTCTTCCAAAACATCCAGGCTACTCATGACAGTGTTGGAACTAGGTCGAAAGTGGCATTAGACGCCACCAAGGCGTTTGACTCCGTGGAGTGGGAGTTCCTGTGGGCTTGTCTGCGTCATTTTGGGTTTGGCCCCAACTTTATTAAATGGGTTCAGTTATTGTACCAGTCCCCGAGAGCCAGGATACTTGTCAATGGATGGCACTCAGAAGGTTTCCCGCTTGGCCGGGGAACTCGACAGGGATGCCCCCTCTCCCCCTTGTTGTATGCATTAGCCGTGGAGCCCCTGGCCTCGGTGCTGAGAGCCAATAGTAACATTAGAGGCCTCTTGGTTGGAAACTTTGAGGAGAAGATAGGATTGTATGCGGACGACATGGTCCTCTACTTGGCAGACTCCCAGGGATCTCTGGTGGAAGCTTTGTCCGCAATTGAAACCATGGGACTCCACTCTGGCCTGAAGATAAACTGGGATAAATCTCTTATATTACCGCTTGATCATTTCCCCCCATCATGTCAAACTACCGCTCTACCACTGCGTCGAGTCTCAGTTCTCAAATACCTAGGGGTATTGGTCACAAGATCCCTTTCGGAATATAATACCCTCAACCTTGAACCCTTATTTGATCTCCTTAAGGCGAAAACCCAAATCTGGGCCAGACTACCGATAGGGGTGTCTGGCCGAATAAACCTCATTAAGATGATCTTATTACCCAAGATCCTCTATATGCTCTGGCACGTGCCCCTTCCGGTGCTTTCCAAATTCTTTAAGACCATGGATGCCATCCTTATCCCCTTCGTCTGGGGTCCCTCCAGGCATAAACTCTCCTGGCAGGTCCTTAAGAATCCCACCAATATGGGAGGTTGCGCCCTTCCTGACTTTCGGGCGTATTATTTGGCTGCTCAGTCCTCACATATATTCCACCTCTCGAAGTCAGATTTGGATAGATACCAAGCGTTGGTCTCTCGAAGGCCGAACCACCCAGCGTACACTCCCCTGCAGGAATCAATTAGGCATGCGGTGTGCTCCCCGGGGTTGGGGCCTAGTGCAGACATGGTCTCTCATGGCCAATACATTTGGAGTCGGATTGCTAAGCTCACGAGATGTCCACCTCACACCCCTCTGGTTCAACAGAGATTTACCGGAGCTGCTTACTATCCCAGACCCTAAAATCTGGATAGACTGGGGAATCCTCTATCTCCACCAGGTTTTAACTTTAACCGGTCCCAAAACCTTTCAGGACTTAAAATCAGAATTTTCCCTGCCAAATAGTGCCCTTTTTAGGTATTTCCAACTACGACACGCCATTAATACCCAGTTCTCTGCACAAATCCCATCTTTACACACCTCGGACGTGATTACCATCCTCATTGGGTAAGACTCCACCAAACTTATATCTAATCTTTATGTTGCTATTCATACTCCTAGTGCTACTGATCTGGCTTACGGTGCAAAGGTAAAGTGGGAAGAAGATTTGGGGAAGTTAGAGGACGAAGAATGGGAGGACATAATGGATGGGGTTGCTCTTACATCTCCAAAGCTCCCAGACCGACTAACGCAATTGTACATACTACATAGATCATACCTCACCCCCCCGAGACTGGCCAGGTTCCAACCAGACAGGAGCCCAAATTGTCCCCGATGTAATCTTGAAGTAGGCACATTTTATCATATACTATGGATGTGCCCTCGGGTCCAGCCCTTCTGGATTCAAATATCCCGCTTCCTACATGACGAAATGGGCTCCCCAGCAACCTTAGACCCTAAGTTTTGCCTACTTGGCTTACTACTGGATGTTGACACTGACAAATTTACTGCTACATTCCTACGGGAGACGCTATTTATTGCCAGGAAAACTATTGCTAAGGTCTGGATGCAGCAAGCTCCCCCAGAAATGAGTGATTGGGTTAGGGAGATTAATATAGTCCTTCCATACAAAAAACTTATCTATGAACATAGGGGATGCCCTTCAAAGTATAATAAGGTGTGGGATAGATGGCTGTCCAGAGCTGATACATGCTCTGCTGACTAAGGACCTGGGTAGGAACTCTAATACTGTAAAAATGCCGAAAGATATGTCATGTACTATTCTATAATGTGATGCTAATATTGATTGTATTCCACTTTCAATTTCTCCCTTTTTTTCTCTTTTCTTCTGTATGATCTGCAGCTTTTATTTCAAATAAAGTTGGTTTTTTGATAAAAAAAAATAATTGCAGCGCTAGAAGTGAGACTATGGCTTCCACTATTTAATTTTAAGGGGAGAATGAAAGCAACCTCCACTCATGGAGCACTGTGACAAGGACTTGGAAGATCCATATGGGGTGAGGATCCCACCTCCACCAAAATCCACAAGTGAGACTTCACCAGATGGTTGGACCTTACAGCATGAAAGAGATGAATACACATTCAGAACCTACCTGCAGGGTTGGAATCCAAGGATCTCAGATCTTCGAATCTCCCCCGCTCCAAAGTGGTGAATATCGTGGAAAATACTCCTGGTCACAATAAGACATAACACAAGAGGAAGCTCCAATGGGGCGGATTCGATGTCCGCTGGCCACGTGCGATCGCTCCAGAGACAGCCAGAACGAGGTCGAGAGATCGTCTGTTCCCTGTGATAGGTAACAACGATCTCTCTCCTCCTCCAGTCAGTCCAGCCCCCATACAGTTAGAAACACTTCTCAGGGAACACATTTAACCCTTTCATCACCTCTAGTGTTAACCCCTTCCCTGCCAGTGACATTTATAGAGTAATCAGTGACTATTTATAGCTCTGATCGCTGTATAAATGTCAATGGTCCCAAAAAAGTGTCAAAAGTGTCCGATCTGTCCACCACAATGTCCCAGTCCCACTAAAAACTGCAGATAGCCACCATTACTAGTAAAAATATATATATATATATTAAAAATGCCATACATCTATTCCCATAGTTTGTAGACGCTATAACTTTTGCGCAAACAAATCAATATACGCTTATTGCGATTTTCATTTTCCTAAACTGAGGAAGATATTTGTTTTTTTACATTTTTTTGGGAAATTTATTATAGCAAAAAGTAAAAAATATTTTTTTTTTTTCAAAGTTTTCGCTCTTTGTTTGTTTATAGCACAAACAATAAAAACCGCAGAGGTAATCAAATACCACCAAAAGAAAGCTCTATTTGTGGGAAAAAAAGGACAGCAATTTTGTTTGGGTACAAGGTCGCACGACCGCGCAATTGTCAGTTAAAGCGACGCAGTGCTGTATGGTAAATGCTAAATGCTCTGGTCAGGAAGTGGGTAAATCCTTCTGGGGCTCAAGTGGTTAAATTATTCAAAATGGTGGCTGCTTTTATCATCACTAACTGATTATCCAGGCTCCTGTGAATGGAAGGGTACACAGGAATTCCCAGCATTCAATGCATCTGAGGAAATTCCCTCCCATCTCCCAGCATTCACACACTCCCCATTCTACCTCAACAAAGATGTACAAGTTTCAGCCAATTGGCTTCTCCTTTGTTCACACCACCCACCTCACCTGTTAGCTGATTGGTTGGCTGTGTTTCCTCAGGTACAATAAATGCTAAGACTTGTACAGAACAGGAGAGTACTTCCTGTGTACTTGTTCCTTCACAGGAGCTGGGAAGATGTAAGTGGCCGCCATTTTAGCAAGATTTAAAGCAGTTGTAAAGGTCTTTATTTTCTTAAAATAATAAACATGTTACATTTACCTCTTCTTCTGGCGTCCCCTGCCGCCACTCTCTGCTCCTCCTTCTCTGTGAGGGGGCACGCTCCCAGGCCAGGCTGTGTGCATCCATTAAATGGGATAACGACCAATGCGACCAAATTTAAAAAATGACCCCCCCCCCCAGCTCCCTCCTCACAGGATTTGACTGACAGAAGCAGAAGCCAATGGCTCCCACTGCTACCTCTGTGTCATGTGAGAAGAGGTCAAGGGTAGAACGCCTCTGCAGACGGACACAGCGCTGGATCAAGAGAGGACTCAGGTAAGTATTTAGAGAGGGGGGAGACATTTTTTTTACCGTAACCATTTCAATACTGGGCACTCTCCCCCCTTCCTGCCCAGACCAGCTTTCAGCGTTATCAAACTTTGAATGACAATTACTCAGAATGCTACACTGTACCCAGACATACTCACACAAATAGAACTTTCTTTTGGTGGTGTTTAATCAACACTGGGTTTTATTTTTTGCTAAATAAACAAACAAAGACTGCAAATTTTGAAAAAACAAAACCAAATGTTATTCTTACTCACGTTTCCAAATCCATAGGTGTGCACAGGGTGTGTGCCAGGTGTGCCTGGGCACACCCTAATCACCTCCGTGTGGAGTACATTCCCCCAGCTGCCTGGGCCCATGTTATTTACCAGCCACTTCTTTTTCTGAATGAGCACCGTGAGTGATTGGCTCAGATCACTCACGGTGTTCATTCATAACTGAAGCCTAGTAAACTGTGTTTATTAGGCTTCAGTTTGTAAATGAATAGGAAGCCGCACAGTACAGAGCAGTGTTAATTTTGGCAGCAAATTTCGAGTTAGTTTTAGTCTTAGTCTTAGTCTTCTGCAATTGTTTTAGTTTTAGTTGTATTTAGTCAACTAAATCTCCAGAACATTTTAGTCGACTAAAATCATTTTAGTCAACGAAAACTCATTTTAGTCGTCTACAATCGAATAGGTGTAATTAAATTGTAATGCATTATTTAAGCATTTCTCTACAATTTCCGAATGTATTATATACTGCTGGAGTGAAATATATAATACGTTATTATTTATGGTATTGAGGTATGAACATGCACCACAGACAAGTGTTATTTTTTACTTCAAATTTCAATTTAGTTTTAGTGTTAGTCTTTTGACTAAAATGCCATTTTACTTTTAGTCGTATTTTAGTCATTTCAATTGTTTTAGTTTTAGTCGTATTTTTGTCAACTAAAATGGTATTAAGTTAGTCGACTAAAATGTTTTAATCGGTTTTAGTCGACAAAATTAACACTGGTACAGAGCACTTCCCATTCATTCTCTGTCTAGTGCAGCAGAGAAAGTGACTGGAGAATCTGTATCTTCAGCTCCGTTGGGGAATCTTGGTCCTCAGCCCCTTTGGGGAATCTTTGTCCTCAGCCCCTTTGGGGAATCCGTGTCCTCAGCCCCTTTGGGGAATCTTTGTCCTCAACCCCTTTGGGGAATCCGTGTCCTCAACCCCTTTGGGGAATCTTTGTCCTCAACCCCTTTGGGGAATCTGTGTCCTCAGCCCCTTTGGGGAATCTTTGTCCTCAGCCCCTTTGGGGAATCTGTGTCCTCAACCCCTTTGGGGAATCTGTGTCCTCAGCCCCTTTGGGGAATCTTTGTCCTCAGCCCCTTTGGGGAATCTGTGTCCTCAACCCCTTTGGGAATCTGTGTCCTCAGCCCCTTTGGGGAATCTTTGTCCTCAGCCCCGTTGGGTAATCTGTGTCCTCAGCCCCTTTGGGGAATCGGTGTCCCCAGCCTCTTTGGGGAATCTTTGTCCTCAGCCCCTTTGGGGAATCTGTGTCCTCAGCCCCTTTGGGGAATCTTTGTCCTCAGCCCCTTTGGGTAATCTGTGTCCTCAACCACTTTGGGAATCTGTGTCCTCAGCCCCTTTGGGGAATCTTTGTCCTCAGCCCCGTTGGGTAATCTGTGTCCTCAGCCCCTTTGGGGAATCTTTGTCCTCAACCCCTTTGGGGAATCTTTGTCCTCAGCCCCTTTGGGGAATCTGTGTCCATATAAAGTGTCTATAATTCACTTTAAAAGTAATGCTGTGAGAAATTTACCCAAAAAATATATAAAATTTAATAAAATAATGAATCAAGATTATACGTGTCTCAAAAAAAGTAAATGTGAAAAAAGTCCATTAAAAAAATCAAAATGAAATTGTCCATATAAACTTTCATATAGAAAATACCCAATGTGTCAGTTAGTGATCTTTACACCCATGTACCGCTGCTCCTTAACCACTTCACCCCCGGAAGAATTTCCCAGGTTAGGACCAGAGCACTTTTTGCGATTCGGCACTGCATTGTTTTAACTGACAATTGCGCGGCCGTGCGATGTTGTACCCAAACGAAATTTGCGTAATTTTTTTCCCACAAATAGAGCTTTCTTTTGGTGGTATTTGATCACCTCTGCCTCATTTCTGATCGCCGCTATAAACAAAAGCAGAGCGGCCATTATGCAAAAACCCAAAATTCTTACTTTTTGCTAAAATACAAATTCAAAAAAAAAAAATTTATATAAAAAACATTTTTTTTCACCGGTTTTGGCCGATTTATATTCTTCCTCATATTTGTGATAAAAAAAATCACACTCTGCGTTTATTGATTGGTTTGCGCAAAAGTGGCCGCGTTTACGGATGGTGAGAATTAATTTCTGGGGTTTTTATTTATTTTTTATTTTTTACTAGTAATGGCGGCGATCTGCGATTTTTAGTGGTACTGCGATATTGGGGCAGACATGTCGGACATTTTTGACACTTTTTTTGGACCATTGACATTTATACAGTTATCGGAAATTTAAATGTCCACTGATTACTGTGTAAATGTGACAGTGTCACATTGGCAGTGAAGGGGTTAACCTGCAGGGTGTAGTGAAGGGGTTAACTATGTTCCCTGGGTGTGTTCTAACTGTGGGGGGGTTGGGCTACCATGGGCATGAGAGATCTAACTGATCCCAGTGACAGGGATCAGTAGATCACCCATGCCCGCACTGTCAGAATGGGGACCCGCCGTGTTTACATCGGCGGTTCCCCGTTCTTTGCCTGTGGCGGCTCATCGCGGCTCGCCAGCGGACATCGGGTCCGCCCGAGCTGCGGGCACACTCCTCAGGAGTGCGGCGGGCTCGCGCACGCCCCCTAGCAGCCATTCGCAGATCGCCGTCTTTTTACGGCGATTCGCGGCCAGCGTCCACACTGCCGCCATGAATACACGGCAGGCGGTGTGGAATTGGTTAATATCAATTCAGTGCAGTTCTCCTTTCCATAAACCTCCTGGATGCCACCCAGGACCACCGGGGGTGCCACCCAGGACCACCAGGTATGCCCAATAGGGAGTGCCCATCAGTGATCCCTGCCAGTGCCACCTATCAGTGCCCATCAGTGCCACCTGTCAGTGCCCAGTGCCACCTATGAGTACCCATCAGTGCCACCTATGAGTGCCCATCAGTGCCACCTATCAGTGCCCATCAGTGCTGCATATCAGTGCCCGTCAGTGCTGCCTATCAGTGCTGCATATACAGTGCCTTGCGAAAGTATTCGGCCCCCTTTGAACTTTGCGACCTTTTGCCACATTTCAGGCTTCAAACATAAAGATATAAAACTGTAATTTTTTGTGTCCGTGACATATACGTCGTGACTATCCGTCGTGACTGCCCGTGACTATACGTCGTGACTACCCGTGACTATCCACCGTGACTACCCGTGAGTATCCACCGTGACTACCCATGAGTATCCACCGTGACCCGTGACTGTCCACCGTGACTACCCGTGACTATCCACCGTGACCGTCCCTAGTGACTACCCGTGAGGGATAACCCGTATGGACCACCAGGACCCACCGTGGGGGCCACCAGGACCCACCGTAGGTCCTCCAAATACCTTTCCTCTTGACGTGACTTAACTATAATTGGTTAAGGTGTGGCGGACGGCACATAAGTACCG
>BLSH010070311.1:3587-25855 GCA_018402905.1 Glandirana rugosa | reverse complement strand
TAAGGGGGATTGAATATTGATGTGTCTCATTCTTGTCTTTGCCTATATCTGTTGCCATCAGGGTCTTTTTAGAGCATGAAAAAAGTTCTTTTAATTTTCAGCAGTGCATAACACAAATTAAGCAATATATGTGAATTAACAAACAAGAAATGTGATTTATCTGATGATTTTACCCTAAAAGGGTTAAGTATGAGTCTGAGGCTTGACATTATTGATTGGCCCTTGACATACAGGTGAAATCAACGGGAAAATCCTCTTCTTGCACAGCTGAATGAAGTCTCGAATGAGGGAGTCACTTTCAAATTAAAGATGGGAGACACATGTGATTGATATTAGAATGATGTAAACATGTATAAATTTTTGCTGAATGTGATTCTCATTATGGTTGTGAAGAAGCACGCTAGACGTGTGAAACGCGTTACCTATATTTTTTTGTATCCTGTTCCTATGCTTACTTTTTGGATGATCTTTCTGGGATCTCAATACATTTTTTATATTGCATTAACCTGGAGTGCCGCCAGCCTCATTTCAAAGAGTCCTATTTGCATCTGCTGCAGCAACAGGGCGTAGCACCCAGGGATCAGCAATTCACCACTGTGAGTGCAGGACTTTCCTAGAGCAGCTGAATGGTATACAATTCACGTTAAGTGGTTGAACTAATTTACAACAGCAGGGCCCTTTCCTGCGCCCAACAAAAGTAACTGCAAGGGGTTACAGTGTTCTGGCACCGACAACAGCCAAGGCCCAATTTTTCACCACCTGTTTGACTGGGGCATGTCATCACAATTTTTAACCACTTAACGCGAATCGCTGTTCATAAACGGTGGCAGCTTTAAGTGGATGTATCGGGATATAGCCTGCAGTTCGGAAGCCGCTCGGTCTTTCGTCACAATTTGTAAACTAATTTACAACATCAGGCCCAGTTCCTCCATCTAACAAGAGTAACTGCAAGGGGTTACAGTGTTCTGGCACCACCAGCACCCAAGGCCCAATTTTTCGCCACCTGTTTGACTGGGGACTTTCGTCACAATTTGTAAACTAATTTACAACAGCAGGGCCCATGCCAAAATTTAAAAAAAAATGACGTGGGGTCCCCCCCAGAATCCAAACCAGGCCCTTCAGGTCTGGTATGGATCTTAAGGGGAACCCGATGCCAAATTTAAAAAAAATGGTGTGGGGTCCCCCCAAAATCCAAACCAGACCCTTATCCGAGCACGCAGCCCTGGCATGGCAGGAGGGGGTGGGGACAAGCGAGCCCCCCCCCTCCAAACCATACCAGCCCACATGGCTTCAACATGGGGCGGATGCTTTGAGGTTGCCCCCAAAGCACCTTGTACCCACATTGATGGGGAGAAGGGCCTCATCCCCACAACCCTGGCCAGTGGTTGTGGGGGTCTGCAGGCAGGGGCCTTATCAGAATCTGGAAACCCCCTTTAATAAGGGGGCCACCCAGTGACGTAACCCAGTGAACCCGCCCCCTTCTGACGTCATGCACTGTCAGAGGGGGCGGGTCACCCATTTACATCACGGGTGGCCCTCCTGCCCCTTCTTATAAAAGAACTGTCATTGTGAAGACCGCCCATTCTGGGAGACGCCCAGGGGCCGGGCTGCAGCGGCGTAGAAAGAAGGAGAAGCTGAAGATTGAAGATGAAGAGAGGAAGCAAGAAGACTGAAAGAAGAAGCAGAAGGAGGACCGGGGGCAGGAGAAGATGGAGGAAGACCGGAGGAAGAAAGAAGAAAGAAGAAAAGAGCTATTTTACACAATAAAGGACTTGTCAAAAACTGCCTCTTGTTTTTTTTACCACTACACTCCTTTTTTGGTGAATGGGTAGGGGTACAATGTACCCCATACCTATTCACATGGGGGGGCGGGATCTGGGGGCCCCCTTATTAAAGGAGGCTTCCAGATTCCGATAAGCCCCCCCGCAAGCTGGCCAGGCTTGTGGGGAAGAGACTTTTGTCCCCATCAACATGGCAGAGCCCCCCTCCCCCAAAGCACCCATACTCCCCATGTTGAGGGCATGTAGCCTGATACGGTTCAGGAGGGGGGGGGGGCACTTGCCCACCCCCCCATCCTAACCGGGCAAGGCTACACGATAAGGGTTTTTTTGGATTTTAGGGGGAACCCCACGTCAATTTTTTTTTTTCGCAGGGTTCCCCTTAATATCCAAACCAGACCCGAAGAGCCTGGTTTGAACTTGGGGGTGGACTCCACGCACTTTTTTTCAGCAATTTTTTGTATATTGTCGGGAACCAAGCAATACAATACAGCCGCGATTTTAAATGCCAATTTTTCCTATGGAAATATCATTTTGCTCTGGCTATGTTCTACACCAGTGGTTCTCAACCCTGTCCTCAAGTACCCCCAACAGGCCATGTTTTCAGGTTATCCTTTATCTTGCATAGGTGCTTTAAATCAGAGTCAATGGCTTGGTATTTTGGACAGCTGATTTATCTAAGGGAAATTCCCAAAACATGGCATGTTGGGCGTACTTGAGGACAGGGTTGAGAACCACTGTTCTACACCTCACAGAGATGCGCGCTTTTACACGCAGACTAAGGACACCCCCCAGGCACTATATTTAAAGGGATTTTTTTCTCTCTTTAAGCATTATTAAAATCTCTACTGTAAACTTTGGGGACCCGGTCCCCATGCACTTTTTTAGGGCAATAACACTGCATATAAGCCTTTAAAATTAGCACTTTTGATTTTTCATATTCGGGTCCCATAGACTTTAACGGTGTTCGAATGTTCGCGCAAACTTTTTGTCTGTTTGCAAGTTCTGGTGTGAACCGAACCGGGCAGTTCGGCTCATCCCTAGTCTCCATGTGCAAAGGTCCTTAATCGCCAATCCTCTTCAAGTGATCTGCTCACTAATATCATAAATGCCCACCAGATATTGAGACTCCTCTTGTATTAGGTCAAATCACAATTGTGCTCAACAACAATTTAGTGTCACTCTCTCCTGCTCTCTCCACTGCTTGTCACACCTTCTATTCCACAGTTCCTCATGGACATATAAAAACAAATATCAACATAGCGTGATACTATCAAACCAAAACCGGGCTCCCCACACTTTATTTATTGTAAATGTAGCACCCTCTAGTGTGCTACTAGAATGAGTGCAGGCAAATATATGTGTTGGCTCATGTTAACTTGTGTCTTTAACCACTTCAGCCCCGGAAGGATTTCCAGCTTTAGGACCGGAGCCCTTTTTGCAATTCGTCACTGCGTCACTTTAACTGACAATTGCGCGGTCGTGCGGCGTTGTACCCAAACGAAATTTGCGTCCTTTTTTTCCCACAAATAGA
Source organism: Glandirana rugosa (assembly GCA_018402905.1). Classification (NCBI taxonomy): domain Eukaryota; kingdom Metazoa; phylum Chordata; class Amphibia; order Anura; family Ranidae; genus Glandirana; species Glandirana rugosa. The sequence goes on along the minus strand of BLSH010070311.1, from coordinate 22,543 downwards.
GCTTTCTTTTGGTGGTATTTGATCCCCTCTGCGTCATTTCTGATCGCCGCTATAAACAAAAGAAGAGCGATAATTTTGCAAAAAAACCTAAATTTCTTACTTTTTGCTAGAATACAAATCCAAAAAAAAAATATAAAAAAACATTTTTTTTCACCGTTTTTGGCCGATTTATATTCTTCCTCATATTTGCGATTAAAAAAATTGCAATCAGCGTTTATTGATTGGTTTGCGCAAAAGTGGTCGCGTTTACAGATGATGAGAATTCATTTTTGGTTTTTTTTTTTGTTTTTTGTTTTTTTTTACTAGTAATGGCGGCGATCTGCGATTTTTAGCGGTACTGCGATATTTCAGCGGACATGTCAGACTATTTTGACACTTTTTTGGGACCATTGGCATTTATACAGCGATCAGTGCTATAAAAATGCACTGATTACTGTGTAAATGCCATTGGCAGTGAAGGGGTTAACCTGCAGGGGGCGCTCTAAGGGTTAAGTATGTTCCCTGGGCGTGTTCTTACTGTAGGGGGACTGCCCTGGCTGGGGAAGGGAAGTGGTCACAGCCTTTGTATACAGGAAGGCTGTGATCACAGCCCTTCCCCCTTCACACAGAGCGGAGGTCCGTGTTTACTTACACGGACCTCCGTTCCTCCGCTCGGGGGGGCCATCGCGGGTAGCCGGTGGCAATCGAAGCCGCCGCACCCGCTCCCTGGCCCTCCCCGAACACAGTGAGCGCGGCCGCCGTCATATGAGGGCGATTTGCGCTCACGAGCCACCTTGCCGCCGTCAATTGCCGATCGGCGGTCGGCAAGCGGTTAATCTGGGTCAAAAGTTTTTTGCAGGTCAGGGCTGGATGATTCATACAGGCAGCTCTCTGATGCCTCCATCTGGTTCTGGGAGTTTGGAGAAACTTCTAAAAGCTGGAGGGCGGAGGCCAGGAGGGTTGATCTGCATACTTAGGGGAACTCAGCCAATCCCCAGGCTGTGGGCCTGGCATGGGGTCTGAGTTAGCTCTTAAATATCGATGAGTCATGCTGGCGGGGGTGGAAGATGGAGATGGTGTGCAGAGGGGACTGTTGTTGGCCCATGAGGAGAGCCCCTGCCTCAGGCCTGGGCTTGGGAATCCTAACAACAGAAGCTTTTGGAGGAGTCTTTCCTGAGAGATAGCAGGAGCAAGGAGGACAGTGTACTGAGTACTACAGCATGATGAGGGACCTACAAGAGGAGACACTGATGCAGATATCAGGTCTCTCTGGAAGATAGCGGTGTGCTTAAATCTTTCTTAACCTTGCCCTGGGAAATCCCTGGTGCAGTCAGGCAGACTGGTGGAGAGACAGCCAGGTGGACTGGTGAAGAAGCAGCCAGGTAGGCTGGCATTTCCTGCAGTAGTAGAGCTGGGACCAGTGTCTACAAGGGAGATGGAGGTACTCCGGGATGCAGTTTACAACACTTTGTGCTATCTTTTGAAGGACTGAGAGTTCCTAGTCTGTAAAGGACTTTTGGATCTTTCATTTATCAGAGACTGTCAGTGCTCGAAAGGAGGACAGTTCCGAAGTGTGTAAAAAGAGAGGAAGTTGTCCCTGGTTTTGTGCTGGTCAAGTTGGGCATCCCACAATTCCTATACCCATCCAAGTTATTATCCCCTAATAAAATAACAAAAAAAAAAGAAGCTCAAAGACTGTTCCTTGTGTCTGGAGAAAATGTGAAACAATGCTTGTTGCCTGGTTGTGCAGGAGTGGGGAACCCAGTCGTCTTCAACCCCTATGGGGGTAGTGCTACATAAACATGTAGTGCTCTCACATGTATCACTAACAATCTTCCACCACCAGGTGATGTATTATGCTGCAAAGCGGCACTTGGGAATATTGTTCCCTCCGGGCTGCCTCCCCATGCAGACAATACTGGGGTCGGAAGCCAAGCACCGGGCGGGGGAGGGGCTGCCTCCTCTCACAGCTGACCACTTCCCCCTGGCTGATCCATGAGCTCAAGATGGGGAAGAAGGAGGAGCAGAGATAGCGGCTCTGCAATTCATCCTTCTCCAGCCCTGTGGTAAATGACTGACTGCGCTGCCACCACATACTGTCCACTGACTGTCTACCACTGCATGCTGCTCACTGACTGCATACCACAAAGTACTGCCATACCCTGCCACCACATACTGCTCACTGACTGCCCTGCCACTACATGCTGCCCACTGACTGCCTATCACTACATACTTCCATACCCTGCCATTACATACTGCTCACTGCCTGCCCTTTCACTACATACTGCTTGCTAACTGCTCTTCCACTACATGCTGCTCACTGACTGCCGTGCCTGTACACAATGCTCACTAACTGCTCTTCCACTACATGTAACTCACTGAATGCCATGCCACTACATACTGCTAACTGGCCACCCTTCCCTTACATACTACTCACTAACTGCTTTTCCACTACATGCTACTCACTGACTGCCCTGCCACTACATACTGCTAACAGGCCACCCTTCCCTTACATACTACTCACTAACTGCTTTTCCACTACATACTGCTCACTGACTGCCATGCCATGACATACTGCTCACTGACTGCCATGCCATGACATACTGCTCACTGACTGCCATGCAATGACATACTGCTCACTGACTGACCTTCCCCTACATACTGCTGACTAACTGCTCTTCCACTACATGCTGCTCAAAAAAATGCTCTTCTACCACATGCTGCTCACTGACCGCCTGCCATTACACACTGCTCACTGACTGCCATGCCATTACATTCTGCTCACTGATCGCCCTTCCCCTACATACTGCACACTAACTGCCCTGCCACCACATACTGCTCACTGACTGCCCTGCCACTACATACTGCTCACTAACTGCACTGCCATGACATACTGCTCACTGACTGACCTGCCACTACATACTGCTCACTGACTGCTCTTTCACTACATGCTGCCTACTGACTGCCCTGCCACTACATACTGCTCACTGACTGCCCTGCCACTACATGCTGCTCACTGACTGCCCTGCCACTACATGCTGCTCACTGACTGCCCTGCCACTACATGCTGCTCACTGACTGCCGAGCCACTACATGCTGCTCACTGACTGCCCTGCCACTACATACTGCTCACTAACTGCCCTGCTACTACATGCTGTTCACTGACTGCCCTGCCACTACATGCTGCTCACTGACTGCCCTGCCACTACATGCTGCTCACTGACTGCCCTGCCACTACATACTGCTCACTGACTGCCCTGCCACTACATGCTGCTCACTGACTGCCGTGCTACTACATGCTGCTCACTGACTGCCGAGCCACTACATGCTGCTCACTGACTGCCGTGCCACTACATGCTGCTCACTAACTGCCCTGCTACTACATGCTGCTCACTGACTGCCGTGCCACTACATGCTGCTCACTGACTGCCGTGCCACTACATGCTGCTCACTGACTGCCGTGCCTGTACATAATGCTCACTAACTGCTCTTCCACTACATGTAGCTCACTGACTACCATGCCATTGCATACTGATCACTGACTGCCCTTCCCCTACATACTGCTCACTAACTGCTCTTCCACTACATGCTGCTCACTGACTGCCCTGCCACTACATACTGCTCACTGACTGCCATATCATGACATACTGCTCACTGACCGTCCTTCCCCTATATCCTGCTCACTAACTGCTCTTCCACTACGTGCTGCTCACTGACTGCTCTTCCACTACATGCCACTCACTGACTGCTCTGCCATTACATACTGCTAACTGACTGCCCTACCATTACATACTGCTCCTTGCCCTGCCACCACATGCTGATCACTGACTGCCCTGCCACTACATACTGCTCACTGTCTGTGTTGCCACTACATACTGCTAACTGACTGCCCTGCACTTTCTTACTGTTACATACCATACACTCCACAGCTTTTAACTGCCATTTCTTACTGCACTGCATACTGCTCTACACTTATTCTGCAGTCACACCAAATGGAGGAAGGGAGGGAGGCCCTATCAGGTATGTTGTGTGGGACCCCATGGTTTCTAAAGGCAGCCCTGACAGAGTCTTTGCCTAGCACATGCCTGTACATTGGCGCTAAGTACAACAAAGAGGGGTGGTGGGGAAGGGGGTAGTGAGTAGCAGTGAGATGGGCAATGACTGCTGCATTTTTATTGTACCAGTACAGCTGCCGGAGGCATATTTAGGACAGAAGGACCTGCAGACTAAGGAAGTGTAGTGTTGTTCCTCCTGAACTCTTAGAACAATAAAGTGTGACCTGGTGTACCCTGTGGCACACCTCCATCCCTATTGAACATACAAATACAGAAATGTTTGCCCTTGGGACTTTGAATGAGGTGTGACACTGGTATTGATGACATAAAAAACAACAGATTTATTGGTTCACATAAGATCCACAGTAGCCACAAACAAATGTCAGGTATATGAACAGATTTGTAATATTGCACATATAGTATTGCAGTAAAATACGATTTCCCATAACAAAAGTCCAAAATAAGTACAATAATGCATCCTAGTGACCCAACGCGTTTCGTGAACACCAGTTCACTTCCTTAGGGGTTGATGCAAACTTGATGTCTATAAGGTAAATTGTACAAGTATAATAGAAAAAGTAAATAAATTGTATAGGGTCAAAACATTTAAAGGGCCGCCATATTGTGTCCATGCTTACAAAATTGTTAGAGGGAATACACATGCTCATATTCACTGGACTACCACTGAAAATGTCTGTCCTGGGAGCTGTGGTTGTAAGATCCAAAAAGGCCCAGCGGGCCAATCAGAGAGAAACCAACATAATGGCCTCCATGATGATGACAGTAAAAGATCATATGAGAAAATTAACCTCGCTACCACAATGTATAACTATAGTGTCCAACTGAAGACAATAAATATAATGCTGAACAAAAAGTACAAGTGTATGTCAATATCACTGAAGGTGGCACTCTGTGCATGGCACAGTAGATAGTGGATGATGAGGAAAAGAAATGACATCTCACTCTAACTGTACATAAGTGTGACATAAAATATGCAGAACCTCATTCCATACTCTGCGCTGTGTGTTGCCTATTCTACACTACTACATTCTGTACTCTGTGCTGTGTGTTGCCTATTCTACACTACTACATTCTGAACTCTGTGCTGTGCATTCCTTATTCCACACCACCTCATTCAGTGCTCTGCATGGTGTGCTCCCTTTTCCACACCACCTCATTATGTACTCTGCAATGTGCATTCCCTATTCCACATCTCACTTTATACTCTGCAATGGGCATTCCCTATTCCATGCCATCTCAGTCTATACTCTGTGCTGCACGCTCCATATTCCCAGGGCTTTGTTCAGCCAGACCATGGTGCAACTCCATTCTGCAACTTCCGGATGGCCCTGTGCTTGCTGCTTCTTACTGTCATTTGTAAACACAGAAGCATGGCTTCTGTATTTACATGTGACCACGGTCTTCTCCCGTCGGCTGGCACTGAACTGTGCCTGCACTGCACTATCCCTATGTGAGTCTGGTGGTATTCTGTCCTCCTGAAGCACACACCAGCAAACTGCATTCTCCTGCTTTAAGTAAGCCCCTCTCTCTGGTACTCTCTAGGTGGGAAGGGAGATTTTGGAAATAGAGCTCTTTACTGGGAAGTAGAGATTTTGGGGAAGAGCTCTGTACTAGGGCGGCTTGGGAAGAATTTGGGGAAAAGCAATTAAGGTTGTAAACTGGCCTGTACAATGCACACTTATGCGCTACATAATGCACTACTGAACTCTGCATTCTATATATAACACATTCCTGAACACTGCACTCTATGCATAGCCCACTCCTGAACCTTACACTCCATAAATAATGCACTCCTGAACCCTGCATTCTATACATAACATGCTCCTGAACACTGCAATATGTACGTAGCCCACTCCTAAACCTTGCACTCTGTACCTAGCCTACTCCTGAACCCTGCACTCTGTACACTGCCCACTCCTGAAATCTGCACTCTGTATGTAACGCTCTCCTGAACCTTGCATTCTATGCATAACACACTCCTGAATCCTGAGCTCTGTATGTAGCCCACTTCTGAACTTTGCACTATGTGCATAGTCCACCCCTGAACTCTCCACTGTAAGTAGACCACTCCTGAACTGTGCACTCTGTACATACTGAACTTAAACTCTGCACTCTGTATGTAGCCCAGGCCTGAACCCTACACTCAGTACATAATGCACTCCTTAAAGTAGTTGTAAAGGCTAGAAGGTTTTTTTTATCTTAATTTATTATTTATTTATTTCAGGTACATTGTACTTTCACATCAGTCCCTACCCTCAAGGAGCTTACAATCTAAGGTCCCTAACTCACATTCATACATATACTAGGGCCAATTTAGACAGAATCTAATTAACCTACCAGCATGTCTTCGAAGGTGGCACATGACACACTGCATTTGGCAGCAGGCAAGGGTGGCACACTGCATCTGGCGGCAAGTGACAAGCTCAGGGTTCCCACTGATTCTGTATTATGGTGAGTTGAACTATTTCATTATATATTATAATGCAGTAATAGAAATAATGTGATTTGATCATCCTGACTCCATATCAAGCATGGTGTTGGGATGATTTAAGTGCTAACATCAGCCATTCGCCTGACAACTCACTTGCTGCCGAATTCCCCTTCAACCCAGCTACTACATCCCCCCCCCCTCATTTTTTTGGTGAAGGGGGGGAGGTGAGGGGGGTGTCTCTGAATGGCAGTTTGGAAATGTGGTCACCCTAAGCGGGAGCCCACCATGGGTGCAGCGGACTCAATGTCCGCCGGCACCCACTAGTTGTTCAGTACAGAGGCAGCACAGTGATCTACCTATGTAAACAAGGCAGATTGCCATTCTGTCAATGGTGAAGGCATGGATCCTGTGTTCCTGCAAAGCAGGGACACTGATCTATGCCTTCCCTTAGTGATAACACCTCCCCCACAGTATACAAACACTGGCTAAGAACACATTTCATCCTTTGATTGCCCCTGATGTTAACCCCTTTCCAGCCAGTGTTATTAGTACAGTGACAGTGCATATCTTTTAGTACTGATCACTGTATTAGTGTCACTGGTCCTCAAAAAGTGTCAGTTAGTGTCAGAGTGCCCGCTGCAATATCGCAGTCCCGCTATATGTTGCTGAACTCCGCCATTACTAGTAAAAAGAAAAAAGGAAAAATAAATATTCCATAGTTTGCAGGTGCTATAACTTTTGTGCAAACCAATCAATATACTGTATATTTTTTGGGATTTTTTTCCCACAAACATGTAGAGCAGTGGTTCTCAACTCCTGTCCTCGGGGCCCACTAACAGGCCAGGTTTGCAGGATAACTGAAATACACCGCAGGTGATATCATTTGCTGCTCAGTGATTGCAGTATTCTAGTCTGCATCTCCCCAAGGTAATACAGTACTTAAAATCTGGCCTCTTGGTGGGTCCTGAGGACAGGAGTTGAGAACCACTGATGTAGAAGAATACACATTGGCCTACATTTATGAAGAAATTCGATTTTTTACATGTTTTTATTGCATCTATTTTATGGCAGAAAGTAAAAAATATTGTTTTTTTTTTCTCAAAATTGTCGGCATTGTCGGAGGGCAAGTGGACCTTCAGATTCTGGCGCAGGGTTTTCTTTCAGTCAAATCTAAAAATTTGGGATCGCTTACCTTCAAATCAAAGCCCCTTGCTACTGTTCCAGGTGGGCAGTTTTCTCGTTTTCCCCACACACCCCTAGGACCACCATTGTTTACAGATATCTCTTTGCCGTGGGTCAGAGTGGTCTGGAGGAGGGTCAAGATGACAATCCAGTTCAGCAGCATCTTCTTCACTATGGTTCAGAGTAGAGCAGATATTCTGGGACTCGTCTACCGAGCTCCCATATTTATAGCACTGATGATACAATGTCAGCCAGAGGACATTGGGTGGGACATTCACTGGATTTATTAATCGCTTATTAAATGTTTATTTTCCAAGAGGAAATACAAACATAGATATTGTTGTTACCTGTAAAACAAGTTCTGCGGGGACTGGCAGGCAGATGAACTTACAAAATAAAAAAAATATGCAGTGCATGTCGGCAAAACCTGCACCTTTCTCCAAGTCTTATCCATTTGAAGTATAGGTAAAGGTAAAACTTTCTCTTTAGTTATGAATAGAGTGCAGCGTACAGAGTGCAGAGGTCGGCAGTATATAATGTACAATCCAGCATACAGAGTGCAGGGGTCAGGAGTATGTAATTAGACATGTGCAGTTAGTTTTGTTCCGAATTAAAATTCAAACAAATTTTCGTTTTTCGGAAATTCGGATGTATCTGAATTACAATAGTACCGAATTTGAACGAATCCTAAATAACGAAAAAGAAAATTCAAAAATTCAAATTCAAAGAAAAGACAATATTCGAATTTGAATCATTTGCAAATACTTTTCGAATAGTTTTCAAATTCGAATTCAAAAAGTTTTCAAATGTTAATCGTTTTCAGATTCTAATTCGAAAAGGTCCTCGAATTTGAATAGTTTTCCAATTTCCAAAGAGAACAAAATAGAATAGAAAACAAAGGAATAGAACAGAAAAAAAACTCAATAGACTAGAAAAGAATATAACAGAAAACAAGAGGAGAAAATACAACAGAGTAAAACAGCTCTGTTCCACTCCACCACATTATATTCTTTTATTTTCTGTTATATTCCCCTCCATTGTATTCTATCTTTTTCCATTCTATTCCTCCACTTTCCACTCCACCCCATTCTCCTTGGAAATTGGAAAGTGATTCAAAAACAATTCTAATTTGAAAACTATTCAAAATCAATTTGAAAACTTTTCTAATCAATTCAAAAACAAATAAATTAAATGAATGAAATGAATCTAACTAAACAAACTTATGTAAATAATGAATCGAAAGGAAACTAAACTAAACAATTTTTTTCGCTCTGCACATGTCTATATGTAATGTACAGTACAGCATACAGAGTGCAGTGGTCAGGAGTAGGGATGGGCATCGAGTTCGGATCGATTGCACGGTCGTTCCAAACATCGGCTGTTCGCTTGTTCGGGTAATCCCGAACATTATGGGGCGTTCACGGCAAATTTGCGTGCCCCATAATGTTTTAAAATGGCGGCGGAATGCCGCCCGCTAATTGGCCAAAGCATGCACATGACCTGCATGCTTTGGCCAATCAGCAGGTGGCCTGCTGTGAGAGCTTTGATTGGCTAAAGGCAGGATGCCTTTAGCCAATCACTGCACAGCAGTCTCAATCCATGTCCCACACTATATAAAGCCGCTTGTACAGCGGCTCTATGTAGTTTGTCTGCGTTGCTTGTAGACAGAGAGAGTAGGTTCCTGAATACAGGCAGTTTAGATAGCTAGATTGAAAAAAATTGTCAAAAATACACAAAAAATAGATAGCTAACTAGGTAGATACTTGGACAACTAAAATATATCTGTCAGCTAATACAGACAGGTTAGAGTAGGAAAAAATAAATACATAAAAAAAAAAAATATATATATATATATATATACACACACAGTGTATTGAGTGTGCACTATATTTCGGTGCATTTTGGGGTGTACGGTATATAGCACACTACTTGGCATGTTGTCTTCAAATATATAAAGTCTAGTGTATCCAGATATACACGCAGCATATTGAGTGTACACTATATATTGGTGCATTCAGGGGTGTACCGTATATAGTACAGTGTATTGCGGTGTGAAAAAAATACCCATCATGTCAGGAAGGCCACAAAGGAGAGGCAGACGCTCCCAGGCCACTAAAATAGGGCAAGCAGCCTCTGTGTCTTCAGTGAAAGGTGGCGGGCGTGGTGCATCCTCTGCAGGCGGGTCATACATGTCCTTTTTTTCTGCTGTTGGACGTGCTATTGAGCCACAACATGCAGAAGAGTTGGTGGAGTGGATAACAAAGCCGTCCTCATCCTCCTGTCACCCAGGCTCATACAAGTTTGCCTTCCAATGCATCTGGCAAAGCGGCCTATTCCACTGGATCCTTGTCCACAGTTACTCCTTCTGTAGCCCCACCATCATGCACGGAGGAGTCACCTGAGTTGTTCGACCATAGTGTCAGTTACATGCTCATGGAGGATGCGCAGCAGTTTGAAGGCTCCGATTTTGGTTCCCAGGTTGAGGAAGGGAGTAGCGTGAACCTAGAGACAGGGGGTGCCGCAAAAGGACTAGAAACTAGCAGTCATGTTACCCCAGCTGCAGCACATTGCCAAGTTTGCTCCAGTGAGGAGGAGGGAGGGGATGATGAGGACACAGACTGTACTTGGGTGCCTGAGAGAAGAGAGGAGGAAAGTGAGGAGGAGAAGGAGGAGGAGGTGGAGGCCCAACTCCAACAAGGCAGGATGTCCTCCAGGGGCCAGCTTAAGGGCAGCCACCCAATTGCATAAGCCCACAGAGCTCCACAGGTGCAGGATGCTGCTGCCTCCCCGACAATTTCAAAATTTCTTTGGTGTGTGCATTTTTCAGCACATGTGCAGTGGATCGCACCATTGCCATTTGCAATCTATGTCTCAAGTGGGTCAAGCGCGGCCGGGACTCCAGCCGCTTGGGCACTACTGTCTTGACAAGACATATGACGACCAGCCATGCAGTCTGTTGGCAAGAGTACCTGAAGAACCCACACCAGAAAACAAGGCGGACTCCTCCTTGCTCCTCATCTGGCATCTCAACCCCTACTATACCTGCAGTCCTCGTAAAAACCTGCACTGAGAGGAATGAAGGTGTCACAATGTGTGCCACAACTAGTACTTGCAGCCAGCAATCTGCTAGCAGTACACCACCAGGTGAATTCAGCAGGCAAATATCCCTACCCCAGTTGCTGAACCGTAAAAAGAAATATAGTTCCAACCAACCACATGCTCAGCGTCTTAATGGTAGCTTGGCCAAATTGCTAGCACTCCAACTGCTGCCTTTTCAGCTGGTAGACTCTGCCCTCTTTCATGAATTTGTGGAATGTGCTGTCCCACAGTGGCATTTTCCCAAAAGAGATTTCTTTTCACGTAAGGCCATTCCAGCTCTCTACCGTCATGTGGAAGGCAATGTTTTGGCCTCGTTGAACAGTGCGGTCAGCAGCAGGGTTCTTATTACTGCTGACTCATGGTCCAGCAGGCAAGGTCAGGGACCTTACCTTTCCTTCACAGCGCACTGGGTAACACTGCTGGCAGCTGGGAAGGATGCAGTACAGGGTTCAGTTTTGGAAATAGCTCTGCCACCACGCCTCCAAAAAGATGGTGGTAATTTTTCCACATCCGCCTCCTCCTCCACCCCCTCCTCTTCTTCTACCTCTGTGGCCTCTTCTGCAGAATTGTCCTCTGAACCTGTAGGGCTCCCTAAGCATTCAAGGGGCTATGCAAGCAGTCAGGCTAAAAGATGCCATGCGGTGCTTGAGTTAGTCTGTCTTGGGGACAGGAGCCACACTGGGAAAGAGATTCTTTCAGCTCTGCGGGGGCAGGCTCAGAGGTGGTTGACGCCATGGCAGCTTGAGCCAGGAATGGTTGTATGCGACAACGGCACCAGCCTTCTCTCTGCCCTCCGACTGGGACAATTGACACATGTTCCATGCTTGGCACACGTCTTGAATTTGGTGGTGCAGCGTTTCTTGACCAGGTACCCAGGCTTACCAGATATCCTGAGGCAGGCAGTCTGTGGTCATTTCCGGCATTCATACAATGCCAGTGCCCGGCTGGCTGACATCCAGCGGGAATTCAACCTGCCCAACAACCGCCTCATTTGTGACCACCAGGTGGAACTCAACATTGGCAATGCTGCACGGGCTGCACTCACAGCAGAGGGTCATCAATGAGTACCTCTGTGAGCATGGCACCAGGAGAGGCTCAGGGGAGCTTGGCTTTTTTTGCCACGTCAGTGGCTAATGATCAAGGATGCATGCACTGTCCTGTCACCATTTGAGGAGGCCACAAAGATGGTGAGCAGCGACAATGCATGCATCAGTGACACTGTCCCACTAATATTCCCCCTGGAGCACACACTTCGTGGAATCATGTACAGAGCATTTGAGGCAGAACAGAGGGAGAAACAGGAGGACTTCCTTTCCTCTCAAGGCCCCCTTTATGCAGAGAGCATTCCTGCAGAGCCGCCAAACACACGGGAGGAGGAGGAGGATTGTGTCAGCATGGATTTGGACTATAATACGCAGCAGTCTTCAAGGGATCATGGCTTTCAGGTCCCAGAAACCCAAGGAGTTGTATGTGGCTGGGAGGAGGGAGTTCCTGATAATGTCATCCTCAGTGACCCAGAGGACACTCATGCCTCCTCAAACTTACGCTGCATGGGCTCTCTGATTCTGAAAAGCCTGCGAAAAGACCCTAGGATTCGTGATATCAAGGAGAGGGATCATTACTGGCTGGCAACCTTTCTTGATCCATGTTACAAGGATAAAGTTGCAGAACTCATCCTGCCTGCGCAGAGGGTGCAGAGTATGAAACATCTTCAGGATACCTTGAAGAAAAGTTTGTGCAATGCCTTTCCAGACCCATGTCCAGCTGCTGGCCCTGGACAACGTGTTTCTGATGCTTCGGTCGTTCAGAGGCAGAGTGGTGGAGAAGGTGGCCGGCTGAGCGATGTTTCAGTCCTCAGCACCCAGGCCTGATAGGTTCAAGCAACCATCGCCAGCGTCTACATTATATGGTGCAGGAATATATAAGGGCAAGAACTTGGAGACCTTTCCAACTGAGCATACACTTAGTTACTGGGTCTTGAGGATGGACCACTGGCCGGAACTTGCTCAATATGCAATTGAGCTACTGGCCTGTCCTGCATCCAGCGTGCTTTCTGAATGGACATTTAGTGCTGCTGGAGGGTTCGTAACCGATCAAAGAGTGCGTCTGTCCACAGACTCGATTAATAGGCTCACATTTATAAAAATGAATCAGTCCTGGATCAGCAGCTATCAAGCCCCTAATGATAATGCAACTGATTCAATTTTCTAGGGATTTGGGATCCCTTGTAGACTGCCACTGCTCCTATTCCTCCTGTCCATAATCTAGAACTATATGTTGTATTTAGGGCACCACCAACACCCAAGGCCCAATTTTTCTGCACCTGATTTACAGGGGCATGCCATAACAATTTTTAAAATAATTTACAACATCAGGCCCAGTTCCTCTGTCCAACAGGAGTAAGTGCAAGGGGTTACAGTGTTCTGGCACCGCCAACACACAAGGCCCAATTTTTGGCCACCTGTTTGACTGGGGCTTTCGTCACAATTTGTAAACTAATTTACAACATCAGGTCCAGTTCCTCCTTCCAACAAGAGTAACTGTAAGGGGTTACAGTGTTCTGGCAACTCCAGCACCCAAGGCCCAATTTTTGGATACCTGTTTGACTGGGTCTTTCTTCACACTTTTTAAACTAATTTACACTATCAGGCCCAGCTCCTCTGTCCAACAAGAGTAAGTGCAAGGGGTTACAGTGTTCTGGCACCGTCAACACACAAGGCCCAATTTTTGGCCACCTGTTTGACTGGGGCTTTCATCACAATTTGTAAACTAATTTACAACATCAGGCCCAGTTCCTCCATCCAACAAGAGTAACTGCAAGGGGTTACAGTGTTCTGGCACCGTCAACACACAAGTCCAATTCTTCGACACCTGTTTGACTGGGGCTTTCGTCACAATTTGTAAACTAATTTACAACATCAGGCCCAGTTCCTCTGTCCAACAAGTGTAACTGCAAGGGGTTACAGTGTTCTGGCACCGCCAACACACAAGGTCCAATTTTTCGCCACCTGTTTGACTGTAGGATTTTATAAAATTTTTTAAACTAATTTACAACAGCAGGGCCCGCGCCAAAATTTAAAAAATATTTACGTGCGTGTCCCCCCAAAATCCAAACCAGGCCCTTCAGGTCTGGCATGGATTTTAAGGGGAACCCCGTGCCAAAAAAATGGCATGGGGCCCCCCAAAATCCAAACCAGACCCTTATCCGAGCACAAAGCCCTGGCATGGCAGAAGGGGGTGGGGACGGGCGAGCGCCCCCCCCCCCTGAACCATACCAGGCCACATGCCCTCAACATGGGGAGGATGCTTTGAGGTCGCCCCCAAAGCACCTTGTCCCCATGTTGAGGGGAGAAGAGCCTCATCCCCACAACCCTGGCCAGTGGTTGTGGGGGTCTGCGGGCAGGGGGCTTACCAGAATCTGGAAGCCCGCTTTAATAAGGGGGCCCCCAGATCTGACCCCCCTATGTGAATAGGTTTGGGGTACCCCTACCCATTCACCAAAAAGGAGTGTAGTGTAAAAAAACAAGAGGCAGTTTTTGAGAAGTCCTTTATTTTGTAAAATAGCTCTTTATTCTTTCTTCTTTCTTCCTCCATCTTCTCCTGGCCTGGTCCTTCTTCTGGTCTTCTGCTTCTTCTTTTAGTCTTCTTGCTTCCTGTCTTCGTCTTCAATCCTCAATCTTCACCTTCATCTTCTTTCACCACCGCCGCTCTTTCCGCTGGTGCAGCCCGGCCCTTGCGCGTCTTGCAGAATGGGCGGTCTTCACGATGACAGTACTTTTAAAGAAGGGGTGGGGCCACCCTGTGATGTAACTGTGTGAACCCGCCCCCTTCTGACATCACGTGATGTCAGAGGGGGCAGGTCACCCATTAACGTCACCGGGTGGCCCCTGTCATTGTGAAGACCGCCCATTCGGCAAGACGCGCCGGGACCGGACTGCAGCAGCGGAGAGAGCGGTGGCGGTGAAAGAAGAAAGAAGATGAAGATTAAAGATTGAAGATGAAGAGAGGAAGCAAGAAGACTAAAAGAAGAAGCAGAAGACCAGAAGAAGGGCCGGGCCAGGAGAATATGGAAGAAGAAAGAAGAAGGAAGAAAAGAGCTATTTTACAAAATAAAGGACTTGTCAAAAACTGTCTCTTGTTTTTTTTTTTACTCCACACTCTTTTTTGGTGAATGGGTAGGGGTACAATGTACCCCAAACCTATTCACATGGCGGAGCTGGAATCTGGGGGCCACCTTATTAAAGGGGGCTTCCAGATTCCGATAAGTCCCCCCGCCCGCAGACCCCCACAAGCACCGGCCAGGCTTGTGGGGAAGAGGCTCTTGTCCTCATCAACATAAGGGTCTGGTTTGGATTTTAAATGGAACCCCCACATCAATCTTTTTTTTAAATTTGGCGCGGGGCTCCCCTTAATATCCAAACCAGACCAGAAGAGCCTGGTTTGGACTGGGGGAGGGGGGCCCACACACTTTTTGCCAGCGATTTTTTTTAATACATTACAGCCGCGATTTTTAATGACAATTTTTCCTATGGAAATGTCATTTTGCTCTGGCTATGTTCTACACCTCACAGAGATGCACCCTTTTACACACAGACTAAGGGCACCCCCCAGGCACAATATTTAAAGGAATTTTTCTTTTTTTTTTTCACTTTAAGCATTACTAAAATCACTGCTCCTGAAAAAACGATCGATTTAAAAACTTTTTTTTTTCATTGATACATGTCCCTTAGGGCAGGACCCAGGTCCCCATACACTTTTTTAGGGCAATAACATTGCATATAAGCCTTTAAAATGAGCACTTTTGATTTTTCATGTTCGGGTCCCATAGACTTTAATGGAGTTCGGATGTTCGCCCTTAACTTTTTGTCTGTTCGCATGTTCTGGTGCGAACCGAACCGGGGGGGCGTTCGGCTCATCCCTAGTCAGGAGTATGTAATGTACAGTCCTGCATACAGAGTGCAGTGGTCAGAAGTATGCCATGCTCAGTACAGCATACAGAGTGCAGTGGTCAGGAGTATGTAATGTACAGTCCAGCATAGAGAGTGCAGTGGTCAGGAGTATGTAATGTACAGTCCAGCATACAGAGTGCAGTGGTCAGGCGTATGTAATGTACAGTCCAGCATACAGAGTGCAGTGGTACAGAGTACAGTCCAGCATGCAGTGGTCAGGAGTATATAATGTACAGTCCAGTGCACAGAGTGCAGTGGTCAGGAGAGGAGTTGAGCAAACCCGAACTGTAAAGTTTGAGTTTGAACCGGACTTTAGGGTGTCCGTGTCCCGAACCCGAACCCAGATATTTGAGAAAAAGTCCGGGTTCGGGTATTTTTTTGCGCCTTTTGAATAGCTGCAGGGCAGCCAATCAACAAGCGTTTCCCTCGTTTGCCCTTAGAAGCCATCACAGCCATGCCTACTAATGGCATGGCTGTGATTGGCCAGTGCATCATGTGACCCAGCCTCTATATAAGCTGGAGTCACGTAGTGCTGCATGTCACATCATCTCATACTAGTGTAGGGAGAGGATGCTGCTGCTGGTGTGAGGGACAGATTAGCGTTATAAAATCATCTCTTATACTGGTGAAGGGAGAGGTTCCTGCTGCTGGTGTGAGGGACAGATTAGCGTTATAAAATCATCTCATGCTGGTGTAGGGAGAGGATGCTGCTTGTGTGAGGGACAGATTAGCGTTATAAAATCATCTCATACTGGTGTAGGGAGAGGTTCCTGCTGCTGGTGTGAGGGGCAGATTAGCGTTATAAAATCATCTCATACTGGTGTAGGGAGAGGATCCTGCTGCTGGTGTGAGGGGCAGATTACCGTTATAAAATCATCTCATAATGGTGTAGGGAGAGGTTCCTGCTGCTGGTGTGAGGGGCAGATTAGCGTTATAAAATCATCTCATAATGGTGTAGGGAGAGGTTCCTGCTGCTGGTGTGAGAGACAGATTAGCCTTATAAAATCATCTCATACTGGTGTAGGGAGAGGATCCTGCTGCTGGTATGAGGGACAGATTAGCGTTATAAAATAATCTCATACTGGTGTAGGGAGAGGTTCCTGCTGCTGGTGTAAGCGGTGCATTTCTTGCACAAAAATAAGACGTGCGTCTACATTGCTGGTTTGAAAAAAAAAATATTCTAAATACTACATTTGCGGCCAGCGGTGCATTTCTTGCACAAAAATAAAAAGTGCGTCTACATTGCTGGTTTCAAAAAAAAGAATAAATATTATTCTTTTTTATTATTATTAATAAATAGTGCTACCTAGTACATTTGCACCTTGCTGTGCATTTCTTGCACAAAAATAAAAAGTGTGTCTACATTGCTGGTTTACAAAAAAAAGAAATATTCTAAATACATTTGCGGCCAGTGGTGCATTTCTTGCACAAAAATAAAAAGTGCGTCTACATAGCTGGTTTAGAAAAAAAAATATTCTAAATACTACATTTGTGGCCAGCAGTGCATTTCTTGCACAAAAATAAAAAGTGTGTACAACTTCAACTCTCACAGACTCGAGTAAAATAGCACACATGCGAGCTCTATTTGCCTGTGAAGATGCCTCTCAGGTTACGTGTTGATGTTGGCTGGGTTTGAACTTGTGGTTGTATGCAAGTTCATTGCCAAAAAAAAAAAAAAAAAATAACATTACCACCCCTCCCTCTAATTTTAACAGCCTTAGCCCCAGGGGACATGTCTGAATAGATAAAAACGTTTCTAATATTTTTTTTTTTCATGAGCAGTGGTTTTAATAATGGTTAAAGTGAAAAAAAATATTCCTTTAACCACTTCAGCCCCGGAAGGAATTCACGCTTTAGGACCTGAGCACTTTTTGGGATTTGGCACTGCGTTGCTTTAACTGACAATTGTGCGGTTGTGCGACGTTGTACCCAAACAAAATTTGTGTCCTTTTCTACCCGCAAATAGAGTTTTCTTTTGGCGATATTTGATCTCCTCTGCGTCATTTATGATCGCCGCTATAAATAAAATAAGAGCGACGATTTTTCAAAATAACCAGTTTTTCTTTGTTTTTGCTAAAATAAAAATCCAATTGTAAAAAAATAAAAGTCATTTTATTTACTTGTTTTTGGCCAGTTTATATTCTTCCTCCTATCTTTGTTAAAAAAAAACTTGCAATCTGCGTTTATTGTTTTGTTTGCGCAAAAGTTGCTGTGTTTAGGGATGATGCAAATTAATTTCTGGAGTTGTATTTTTTACATTTTTTACTAGTAATGGCAGCGATCTGCGATTTTTAGCGGCACTGCAATATTGCGGCAGACATGTCGGACCATTTAGACATTTTTTTGACCATTGGCATTTATACAGCGATCAGTGGTCTAAAAATGCACTGCTTACTGTAGAAATGCCATTGGCATTGAAGAGGTTAACCTGGAGAGCGTTAACTGTGTTCCCTATGGGGAGTTCTAACTGTATGGGGGCTGGGCTGCCAGGGGGAGGAAAGTGATCACGGCTTCCATATACAGGAAGCCTGTGATCACCGCCCTTCCCCCTCTGTCCGAACGGAGATCCATGTTTACATACACAGACCTCCGTTCTTTCACTGCAGAGGGGCCATCGCGGGTAGCCAGTGGCGATCGAGTCCACACTACCCGCTCCCTGACCCCCCCAGAACACAGTGAGCGTGCGAGAGTGCCTCAGGCAGCAGGCACGCACTCACAATGCTTGCCATCGCAGCTGCCGTCACGTGAGGGCGGTTTGCGTTAACGAACCACTTTGCCGCCATCATGGCAAGTGCTTAAATATCGTGCTTGGGGGGTCCACTTAGTATGGATCTCTGTGATGTTTAGAACAATGGCACCGCAAAATGACATTTGTAAAGGAAAAATTGTCATTTAAAATTGGCCGTGGCTGGAATGTATTGCTGGTTCCCTGCAATATAGATAAAGATCACTGAAAAAGTATTGCGTTGGGGGTCTCCCCAATCCATACCAGGCCCTTCAGGTCTGGTATGGATTTTAAGGGGAATCCCACACCAAATTGTTAAAAAATGGTGTTGGTGTCCCCCCAAAATCCAAACCAAACCCTTATCCGAGCATGCAGCCCTGGCATGGCAGGGGAAATAGATATAACGTCCCTTGGTCGTTATGTAAGGTCGGTGCCGGTTAAAATTTACTGTTAAAAAGGAAATGTTTACAGTAAAACGCCACGGTAACAAGATTTGTAGTGTCTCTAGGTATGAT
>BLSH010070294.1:39048-49597 GCA_018402905.1 Glandirana rugosa | reverse complement strand
CAGTACGGCAAACCTGAAACATTACGTGGTCGGTGTAAAGTCGTGGAACAGTTACTGTAGAAGGCCCTGAAGAATCTAGACAAACACCACCACATGAATCTACTATAAGAGTAGAAGAGGGGAAGGGACCTCCTCGTGGCATTGGTGCAATTCTTCCAAGATTCGGCGGAAACAGTTGTACCGGAGATGCGGTTCCCCCTCTTTACGCGTAAACTTACGAGTTCATAGAGAAAGACAGGTGATTGGGGAGATCACCGCTGAGAACCCCTTAACAAATTTCCTATAAAAATTTGCAAATCCCACAAACCGTTGCACCGCTTTCTTATCAGTGGGTGCCGGCCAGTTTACTATGGCAGAGACCTTCTGGGGATCCATTGTGGTGCCCGAAACAGAGAGGATGAACCCCAAGAAAGAGATACTTGAGCATTCAAATGCGCATTTCTCCCCCTTGGCGTAGAGGCCATGTTGACAAAGGCGGCTTAGAACCTTCTTAACGTGGTTACGGTGCTCCTCCAGGGAAGGGGAGAAGATGAGAATATCATCTAAGTACACCACCACAAACAGATCTAAGAAGTCCCGGAAGATGTCATTGACAAGGTGCTGAAATGTGGCTGGTGCATTACAAAGTCCAAACGGCATGACCAGGTACTCATAGTGGCCAAACCGGGTCCGGAAAGCTGTCTTCCATTCATCCCCTTCCCTGATCCGAAGGAGATTATAGGCTCCGCGGAGATCAAGTTTGGAGAAAATTGTGGCAGTACCGAGCCTCTGGAACAACTCCGGGACCAACGGGAGGGGGTACCGGTTCTTGACCGTAATTTTGTTCAGGTCCCTGTAATCAATACAGGGTCTCAGGGATCCATCCTTCTTTTATCCCTTCTCCCTTCTCCAAGTTCTCATCCAGGTAGGATTTGAGGGCGGCTAACTCCTTCTCCGAGAGCGGATAAATTCTGCCGAAAGGTACTTCTGTGCCAGGAAGGAGCTCTATGGGGCAGTCATATGGCCGATGTGGTGGCAGGACATCCGCCCCCTTCTTACTGAACACATCCAGGTATTCGTGATATACTGAGGGTACAGCAAGGTGGGTTTCCAAATCCGGATCTGGGTCTGAGCGGGATGCAGCTAAGATGGGTACAGTAGGTGGGGGAAAGCAGTGGTGCTGGCAGTAAGTGGAGTTGAACTGAATGTTGCCAGTGACCCAGTTGATGTAGGGGCAGTGTGCCCAAAGCCAGGGAAGTCCGAGGATAACCGGTGCTAGTGGTGATGCGATAGCGTCAAGGAGCAAGAGTTCTGAATGGCCGTCAGATGTCCGAGTCAAGATGGGGATGGTCTCATGGGTCACAGACCCGGATTTGAGAGGGGACCTGTCGGCCAAGCGAAGATTCATTGGGTGCCTCTTGGGCCGGAGGGGTATCTGGTGGAAAGCTGCAAAACTTAAGTCCATGAAGCAGCCGCAAGCCCCAGAGTCTATAATGGCCAAAACGGGGAGGTCCCCACTGGGCAGCTGCAGCACTAGGGCAAGTACCGCATGCGTCTTGGCATCAGGGATGGCCAGTATCTCCCCCAAGTTACGTGTGGAGACTTTGCCTGATTTGACGGGGCAAGTCTGCACCAAATGTCCAACACCCCCGCAATACAGGCATAGGCCACTGGTAAGACGTCTCTGCCTTTCTTCGGGAGAAAGAGCTGGGTGTTGTGGTGTGTTCAGCCGGAGTACAGAGGAGTACGTGAGGGCGCCAGACTTCTCCACAAATCGTTCCCGCAGCCGACGATCAACCCGGATGGCAAGGTCGATCAGGGCGTCCAGGGTTGGGGGAATACCCACACGAGCCAGCTCGTCCTTCAGAGGCTCGGACAACCCCAGCCGGAACTGGAACCGGAGGGCTGCATCGTTCCATGCGGTATCGGCACTCCAGTGCCTGAACTCCGATACATAATCCTCAACAGGACGGTGGCCCTGCTGGAGAGCATGGAGCGCAGCTTCTGCAGAAGAGGCTAGATGCGGGTCCACGTACAGTCGGGCCATAGCCTGGAAGAATTGTACAAGGGTCGTGGTCTCGGGAGCCTTCCGCTCTAGCAACCGGTGGGCCCAAGTCTGTGGCCCCTCCTGGAGCAGACTGATCACCAGTCCCACCTTGGTATCTTCCTGGGCAAAGATGCAGGGTTGCAGGGCAAAGAAAAGTTCACAGGAGACACAGAAAGCCCGAAATTTCCTACGGTCCCCTAAAAACCGTTCGGGCAGGGGCACCTCTGGTTCCATAGGTGCAGATATAATGGTATGCTGGGGGAGCTCCCGGATCTGGTCCTCCAGCCGAAGATAGCCAGCTTGCAAGTCCTTTACCACTTGGGTAAGGCTGGACAGGTGCTCACATAGTTCGTGCGTAAGGGAGGGCCTCTGCGCAGACTCGGTCATGGCTGTCTGATACTGTCACGTACCTGGTAGGCGAGTCTGACTTATGCAGTAGGCAACCTCCCTTACTAACCTGACTCGGGAACCCCTGGTAGAGCAGACAGGTGGCTCGGGAGTACAGGAGAGCACGAGGGTCGGACAGGATCACTGGTGAAGGTTATAGGTCCGTTGGAGCGCTCGTGCAGCAGAAGCGTGGTCGTGCGGGCTGGGTCGGCAACTGGCTGGCGGTGAGATACAGAGGAACAGGCAAAAGAGTGGTCGGGTACAGGCAGAGTTCGTTAACAGGCTGACAGCAGAGGTGCAGAAGGATCAGGCAATCGGATGGTCGTAGGCAGGCCAAGGGTCGGTACAGGCGGAGTTCAGACAAGGTCGGGCAAGCCGGGTCACAGGAACAGGAGACAGGAACAGATAACAGGCACAAGTTGCTCAGGAAGGACGGGTACACGCTGTAGATCAGACAGCATTTGCTTACAGGAAGCAGGAAGTTTAAATAGAGCTGCCCTTCATGGAATTAGAGGAAACCACAACCAAGTGCAATTAACCCTCGCACAGTCTTCTAACACTCCAGAACTGTGCCCTGGCTTGAAAATATTTTACCTGGCCTATGCTGGTGCAGAAACCCACCCTCCAAGCCACTTGTGAATGACTGGCCTGATAACCGTGCAAATGACCCCTCTTCCTCCTCCCCTTCCTCCTGTGCCACATCCTCTTCCATCATCGCCCAAAGTGTTTTTTCAAGGAGACATAGAAGTGGGATAATAACACTGAGAACAGCGTCATCGGCACTGGCCATGTTGGTGGAGTACTCGAAACACCGCAATATGGTACAAAGGTCTCGCATGGAGGCCCACTCATTGGTGGTGCAGTGGTGCTGTTCCGCAGAGAGACTGACCCGTGCGTGCTGCAGCTGAAACTCCACTATTGCCTGCTGCTGCTCGCACAGTCTCTCCAGCATGTGCAAGGTGGAGTTCCACCTTGTGGGCAGCTCACATAGGAGGCAGTGAGCGGGAAGGCTGAAGTTCTGCTGCAGCGAAGACAGGCGAGCAGCAGCAGGGTGAGAACGCCGAAAGCGCACACATATGGCCCGCACTCTCTGCAGCAACTCTGACATATCCAGGTAGTTTTTTAGAAATTTCTGCACCACCAAATTCAGCACATGCGCCAGGCAAGGGATATGCGTCAAACCGGCTAGGCCCAGAGCTGCTACGAGATTTCGCCCATTATCGCACACCACCAGGCCAGGCTTGAGGCACAGTGGCAACAACCACTCATCGGTCTGTTGTTCAGTGCCCGTCCACAGCTGCTGCGCAGTGTGGGATTTATCCCCCAAACATATCAGTTTTAAAACAGCCTGCTGTCATTTCCCCCTGGATGGTAGGTGTTACGCTGAGCGGATGAGGAGGTGGTAGAGGAGGAGGAAACGGGGAGGAGGCAACAGGAGGCAAAGAGAAATGCCCTGCAATCCTCAGTGGCGGAAGACATGCACCAAACGGCTAGCCGCCTCAGGCCCACCCACCACTACATTTGCCCAGTGTGTAGTTAGCGAGATATAGCGTCCTTGCCCGTGCTTACTGGTCTGCGTATCAGTGGTTATGTGGGCCTTGCCACAGATGGTGTTGCGCAGTGCATACTTGATCTCGTCCCCGACTTGTTTGTGCAGGGAAGGGATGGTTCGCCTGGAAATTTAGTGGCGGCTGGGAACCACATACTGTGGGACAGACACCACCATCAGGTTTTTAAAACTGTCCAAGTCCACCAGACGGAATGACAGCATTTCAAAGGCCAGGAATTTTGAAATGCTGGCATTCAGGGCCAGGGATCGCGGGTGGGTAGGGGGGTACTTCCTCTTTCTCTCCAGTGTTTGGGAGATGGAGAGCTGTAAGCTTCCATGGGACCGTGTGGAAATGCTTGGGGACCGTGGCGGACAGGGTGGTGTTGCTGTCACATTGTCTGTTTGCTGGGTGGCAGGTGACACTGGCACTGTAGAGGTGGAGGAAGAGGCCGAGGCAGCAGCAGAAGAGGAAGCAGGAGGAGGCAGAGACCTTTCTTGGATTTTGAGGTACTTATTCCACTGCAGCTCGTGCTTTGAATTTAGATGCCTGGTCATGCAGGTTGTGCTCAGGTTTAGAACATTTATGCCTCGCTTCAGGCTCTCATTGCACAGCGTGTAAACCACTCGTGTCTTGTCGTCAGCACATTGTCTGAAGAACTGCCACGCGGGGGAACGCCTTTGAGCTGCCTTTGGTGTGCTAGGTCCCTGGGTGCGGTGGGTAGTAGCAGGCGTACTGTCTAGGGGATGGTCGCTCCGCTTTTGCAACCTCTTTTGCTGTGCTGGTACCTCTGTGCGACTACCACCTCTTCCTCCAAACTGCACACGTCACTCGCATGACCTTCATTACATGTGGGGTCTAGGACCTCATCATCCTCCACATCATCTTCCACCCACCCTTCACCACTGCCCTCCTTGTCAGTCTGCACACAGTGGAAAGCCGCAGCAGTTGGCACCTGTGTTTTGTCATCAGAGACGTGCTGCGGTGGTGTTTCTATGTCCTCATCCACTTCTGGGGCAGGGCTATGTGGATGGCCCACGGAAAGCACACCAGCAGAGTCATCAAAAAGCATAAGAGACTGCTGCATGACTTGGGGCTCAGACTGCTTGGCTGATTTACAAGGGGCTGAGGTGAAAGACAGATGCCATGGGGTTCAGGTGCCAACTCTGAGCTTTCATCAAGGGACCGGGTGGGAGACAATGTGAAGGAACTGGAGGCATTGTCAGCCACCCAATCTACTAGCGTCTGTACTTGTTCTGGCCTCACCATTCGTTGAGCGGCATTCGGGCCTACCATAGAACGTTGAAGGTTCTGTTGGCTACTCGCACCTGAGGAAGGTGTTTTACTTGTGCGTGTAGCTGGCACAAATTAACCACGTACTCTCCTTGCAACAGGAGCTTCACCAAAACATGCAGCACCACGACCATGTCCCTTATTTGACACTCTCCTCATTCTGGACACAATTGTACTATGTAGCACTATTTATTAATACAAAAAAAAAAAGAATAAATTATTCTTCTCTTCTTTTTTTTGAAAACAGCAACGTAGACGCACTTTTTATTTTTGTGCAAGAAATAAACCGCTCACACCAGCAGCAGGAACCTCTCCCTACACTAGTATGAGATGATTTTAGAACAATAATCTGTCCCTCACAGGAGCAGCAGGAACCTCTCCCTATAGCAGTATGATATGATTTTAGAATAATCTGTCCCTCGCAGGAGCAGTAGGAACCTCTCCCTATAGCACTATGAGATGATTTTAGAACAATAATCTGTCCCTCACAGGAGCAGGAGGAACCTCTCCCTATAGCACTGAGATGATTTTAGAACAATAATCTGTCCCTCACAGGAGCAGCAGGAACCTCTCCCTATAGCAGTATGATATGATTTTAGAATAATCTGTCCCTCACAGGAGCAGCAGGAACCTCTCCCTATAGCACTGAGATGATTTTAGAACAATAATCTGTCCCTCACAGGAGCAGCAGGAACCTCTCCCTATAGCAGTATGATATGATTTTAGAATAATCTGTCCCTCACAAGAGCAGCAAGAACCTCTCCCTATAGCCCTGAGATGATTTTAGAACAATAATCTGTCCCTCACAAGAGCAGCAGGAACCTCTCCCTATAGCACTGAGATGATTTTAGAACAATAATCTGTCCCTCACAGGAGCAGCAGGAACCTCTCCCTATAGCACAGAGATGATTTTAGAACAATAATCTGTCCCTCACAGGAGCAGCAGGAACTTCTCCCTATAGCACTGAGATAATTTTAGAACAATAATCTGTCCCTCACAGGAGAAGCAGGAACTTCTCCCTATAGCACTGAGATGATTTTAGAACAATAATCTGTCCCTCACATGAGCAGCAGGAACCTCTCCCTATAGCACTGAGATGATTTTAGAACAATAATCTGTCCCTCACAGGAGCAGCAGGAACCTCTCCCTATAGCACTGAGATGATTTTAGAACAATAATCGGTCCCTCACAGGAGCAGCAGGAACCTCTCCTTATAGCACTATGAGATGATTTTAGAACAATAATCTGTACCTCACAGGAGCAGCAGGAACCTCTCCCTATAGCACTGAGATTATTTTAGAACAATAATCTGTCCCTCACAGCACCAGTAAACTGTACCTAGTCCAGTATCAGATGGTTTTAGAATGCTAAGATTTCCCCTCACAGCACCGCCAGGAACCTGTCTGTAATGCAGGATGAGATATTAGATCGGTAATCTATCCCTCACAGCACTAGTAAACTTTACCTAGTCCAGTATCAGATGGTTTTAGAACGCTAAGCTTTCCCCTCACAGCACCGCCAGGAACCTGTCTGTAATGGAGGATGAGATGATATTAGATCGGTACTCTATCCCTCACAGCTGCGGTAGCATGCTCTCCCTATACTAGCCTGAGACGATGTGACACGAGGCACTACGTGACACCTGGTCATATAGAGGCTGGGTCACATGATGCACTGGCCAATCACAGCCATGCCAATAGTAGGCATGGCTGTGATGGCTTCTAAGGGCAAAAAAGTGAAACGCTTGTTGATTGGCTGCCCTGCAGCTATTCAACAGCCGCCAAAAATAGCGTGCAGCTATAGAAAAGGTGCGGAAAATACCCAAATACCGAACCCAAACTTTTTCTCAAATGTCCGGGTTTGGGTTCGGGGCACGGACACCCCAAAGTCCAGTACGAACCCGAACTTTACAGTCCGGGTTCGCTCAACTCTATTCATCCGATAGTATCCGGTCGGACATGCACGAAAAAATTTTTCCGTACGATGCCAGATGGTACGATTTTCATTTAATCAGTACAGTTGTTGTTCGAAAATGCAATACAAATACACTACAACACATTATATCACTTCTGAATTTTTATTCTGTCATACGAGAATCTTTGTAACTTTAGTAAACTCTTCAGGTTTGATCTGAGATAGGATGTATGCAAGTATCAGTCCCATTTAGTCTCTGCCCTTGTTTCCCTGGATTACCTGTTCGCTGAACCAGCAAAGTTATGTATATTATGTTCTTGACTATTTCTGGGTATATTGGCCTGATGTGCCCCGGTCATTACCTGTGACACTGACATTGGAAATAAAACTGTTTTCACCGACCTTACAGCAACTTGTTACCCAGATTTAAGTGTGACTGCTGTCCCATGTTACTAAGTTGCCAGGTAGTCACACTTCTCCCAGCTGCGCTTGTGGAACTGTTATTGGCCACCATTGTTACCCCGCCTGGCTCCTCTTTACGGTTTGTATTGTGTGTTTCTAGCATGAAGACCGGGGGCAGAGAGGAGAGAGGAGGGGGAGGATTCCTCCAACAGCCTCCCGGCTGATAAGGTGGTCTACTGTTGAAATGTTTGAACACCTGTGTGTCTATTGTTACCCCGCCCTGAATAATTTTGCAATGGGAGGGGGGATTTGTCCCCTGAGTGTTATCTCTGTGTACATGTGTCTCAATAAACAGTCTTTTGTTTTACCCTAAATTGGATGATTTGGCTAGTAACTGGGAAGTGGAAAATGGACCTTGGATCGGGCTGGTTCCATACAAAGGAAGCATCCACGTTGGACATACTCTTGTTGAGGATGGAGGTCCATGACAGCATGCAGAAAAAAAAAAATGGATGATCATTCCTCCGATAATCTGGTGTGAACCAGGTATTAGCAACATCTAGCCCTTTCCTCTCCAGCTTTTCTGTACATGGCCTGCCAATTATTCATTGGATTTCAGCTCATTCAAACATGGAAGCTCAGCAGCACATGTAGGAGTTACGAAAAAACAGTAGCAAAGTGAACCCTGAAGGTTTCCAGGTAAGTCAGTTAAATGCCACATCCCAAAATATTAAATGTGAAAATGGAAACAATATGAGCCGGACTTTGGAATGACAGTAGCACGACAATCAAAGAAAATTGTAAATATATGTAAAATATAAATTTTATTACAATTATTAAAATACAGACAAACAAAAATTTAAAATGGTACAATATAGGTCACATGAGCATAAGTACTTGGTCTCAAAGAAAACTCCAACGTTTCGACTTGTTCAAAAAGTCTTCATCGGGGATTTAGTTCAAATGGACAAGATTAACTGGTTACTTTGAGGACTGAATATGTATAAAATGTGTGTGTTGATTGCGATATGTTACTGTGAACAAAGCTCCAATGCCGATACGTGTTAGCCTATTGCTGTTATTGCACATGGGTGGGAAGAAATAAATTGGAATATTCATCTTTAAACAGTGGTGCCGACTCAGAGCACCTGTGGGGAGAAGGTTTGTGCATTTAAGAACTTTTTTTTATCTAATGCTGCACTGATCTGAGTGGTGTTTGCACCTCTTTGATGAACCCGTATTCATCCCTCCTTGACACCACGCTCCGTGTCAGCTATAGACAACTTATACGGATTGATGATATGCACACCCAGGTTTGACAATACCTTGAATTATACCTCACCATGTTTTTGCATATAGGAAAATATACAACTTTATGGGAACAAGTTTGCTTCTATACACCTGTGAAATGGATCGCAGTGCTAAAATTTCTTAAGTCTTTTCTAGAGGCACCAACTCGGCTGCAGAAGGACCTACATACATCACCACCCACCTGAGTAAATTGAAGACTATTTTAATAAAAGAAGTGAAAATTTGGTGGGATGCAGAAGGACTCAAACAATACATTAAACAATCCATGATCCCTAGGGGCTTAAGAATTAAAAAACTCCCCTCTACCATTTATTCAGAAGATTTCATGCTACAGTGGAACTCTGTCTTATCCAAATGCTCCTTGGAATTAATGGATCTTATAGTTACATAGGAGGAATCCATACTTATATCCATCAAAGAAGAGATTGCACTATAGAGGAAAGTCTGGTTCCCTTTGCCTCCCAGGAGGCATATAAATCATCCTACAATGATCTAATGGTTCTATAGATGCTTATGAGAAAGACCTGATGAACATAAAAAGAAATAAATTCCAAAGAGATCTTAATTATTATGAAACTGGAACTGTATATATAAGAAAATCAGAAAGACCTACATCTATTCTAAGAAGCGGGAGACGAGGAAGAAAAAACAAAGGCAGGCATGTGAGCTTCAACCCTCCCAAACAATCCGACTCATCTGATGCAACGGACACTAGCCATAGGGATTCCACTTCATCTGTGTTCTCCAGAGATGGGGAATGTAGGGAAACCCACAGCTCAAAAAACTGCCCATCAGTGGCAGACACCAGGAAAAAGAAGGACAAAGACAAAAGAGTAAAACGAGACGGGGAAGAAGGAAATCCTCCCAGACAAGGATATCCTCGACGAGCAAAGAAAACAAATTAATATCCACTGGAGAGACTGAATCCTTTGAGGGTAATGTACCTAAAGTGGTTAACCTGTCTAGTGTTGTACTGACTAATGCTGACTTATCCCTTTTATCAAAGGGTTTATCCTTTGCTCCTAAAACACATTTTGATGTATTTATAACTATCCTTGATGTTAATCGTTTTGTACGTACCCTGGTATTAAAAACACATTTTTGTGCAGATGCTACAACCACTGTCTCTGAACCTGACCCACCCAAGAGTGTGAAGAGGAGATTTGGGCTTCATGCACACACGACTTTAAAAAAACGTCCAAAAAACATCAGTAGTTTATCAGTAGTGTTGAGCGAACCCGGACTGTAACGTTCGGGTCCGTACCGAACTTTTGGGTGTCCGTGGCACGGACCCGGACCCGGACATTTCAAAAATCGTTCGGGTTCTTTCAAGCCATGCCTGGGCTTGCAATGTCAGGCCCAAGCGAGTTGTGATGACTATTTGATGACTACAAAAAACCTGCAAAAAAATTTCAGCACACACGTACTTCGGGTTTAGAGGAGAAGTGTGAGAACCCACCCAGTCCAAGTCTCTGTCACCAACATCGTAGACGTGTTTTTACACAAAAATTATGGTCCCATGCATGTTTTGCTAATTGTAGTTCCTATCAATATTTATGTAGTTTTACACAAAATCCTCGTTTCCTATTTGGGAAACTATTTTCCCTATTCAGTCGTAATCAGTCATGTTGTGATCTGTCCAATTGGTGAAATCCATGTAATGGGAGT
>BLSH010070294.1:20557-32927 GCA_018402905.1 Glandirana rugosa | reverse complement strand
TTTTACTTGATTTTAATTTATTTTCCCTATCCCCATTTATTTGTAGGGCACTTGCCCTAGTTTGAAGATGATTTTAGAACAGTTATATGGCTTCTACCGTTAATTAATACTTTTCAGACACAGTTTGAAGATGATCCACATTCACCTCCATTTTTGCTTTTTTTATGTTTTTATTTTTTAAAAAATATTTACAGTTATTTCCCTGTCCCCATTTTTTTGTAGGGCACTTGCCCTACCCTTACCCCCATTTTACTTCCTTTTGCAGCCCTCTGGGGCTTTCCAGGACTTTCCTACAGCCATTTTTGTGCCTAAAAGTTCGGGTCCCCATTGATTTCAATGGGGTTCGTTGTCCGTGCGATCGTTCGGGTTCCGTCCGGACCCGGACCCGGACTTTGTCACGAAGTTCGGACGGACCAGCAGAACCCGAACTTCCAGGTGTTCGCTCAACTCTATTTATCAGTGATTTTTTCAGCTTTTACCAGCATTATATTACCGCCGTTTTTTCAAGTTTTTTCGTGTTTTTTATCGTTTTTAAAGGGCCAGTGTTTTTGAGTGTTTGAATGTTTTTACAGCTGAAAAACGTCTCTCAAAACCTTCTGGTCTTTGGGTTTTTTTACAGCTCAAAAACGTCACTGCTAAAAACAGTTGATAACAGCCTATGTGTGCATGAACACATAGGATAACATGATGGAGGGTTTATTGACTGTAGAAAAAAAACGTCTGCAGCTAAAAACAGCTGCTGTAAAACAGTCAAAAAACGTCCTGTGTGCATGAGGCCTTATAGTTTTAATTTTGTTGATTTGACTGCTAGATCCACTCTGGAGGGTCTAGAATCAGAAACAATGGGAGGATTATATGGTATAGATGAGAATAAGATAACAATCGGGGCGTGGCCTGCGGCTCACGGCGGCGGATGTGTTCCGAGTAAGCTCCGGAGATCCAGGTTACCATCCAGGGCAATCCGAGCAAAGGGGCAAGAGGTGAGATTAAATTCTCACATTGCTAAACTACCCACATCTTCACCTTCCTATTGAGCCCAATCTCGAGCCGATCGGCCATCGGATTACGGAGCAGAGAGGACCGGCATCTCGTCCCCGCGGACGCGGGTCATCACACGACTAGGCCCCGGTAAGCACCTAAGCATCCAGGCTAAATTTTTACAACCACCTGCCGTACATCACCCCGATAAGCAGGCTCAACACTTCAGGCAAGCCCCTCAGCCACCTCAACACCAACGTGGCAGCTAGACTTTACTGGAGCGCCCAGGCTTACTCGCGGTCTACTGAGGCCTAGCGCCAGACACTCTTCTACCCTCATATCAGACTAAAAGGGCACAACACAAGCATACCGCGGCTTTTCGAGGGTCTTATTCTACACTACTATCCCCCAGGGAGACCTTACAATCCACTGACTGGGGCACAATAACCATTTTGTTTTATTGCCTGGATAGATCCCAAACGGCGGCCATCTTGGTGCACCTGGGCCCTCCATTACTTAACATAAACACAGAGGCCATCTTGGGACTCTCAGTAACTGCTCTATAACACAACAGAGGGAGATAGCTGTTTTTACCAAAAAGGCTGAAAAGGATTAACCAGGAAACACTGAACGCTCAATCCTGTTTATACAATCTGAAACATCAGACACACTACGCTCCAACACAGCCTTAGGAATAAGAAATATCTATCAAACAAAACCCCTCAATTTCACTATATTAAGTATAAGAAAGATGGCAGCTCTTTAAATCAACTTTATAGGATACCACATAGCCTGGACTTATAAGTTGGGATTATCATTTAAGATGGGTAAACCTCAAAAAACAAGCTCACAATCAGGCTCGCAAACACGATACCAACGCTCTCTGATAGGCTCCTCCTGCCCAGACATCGCAGACATTTTTAAAAATCAAACACAAAAAAGAAGGAACATGGCAGGATCTAAAAACCCACCACAAGATTACACAGTCAAAGAAGACTTTAACAATGAATCCCTAGCTGCCTCTGACAGACCAATGAGAACCACAATAAACCATGATCACCCTCTGACTTTCGGGGACATGACAGAAATAGCAGCAGATATCAAAAAATCCTTTTCGTCTGCAATCACAGACCTCAAAGCAGATATACTTGTATTAACTGAACAAATAGCATCTAAGGAAAAATCGGGGAAACAAAGAGACAAAGCCATAAAAAGACTGGATCAGGTCACCACCACACATTCCCTACACCTAATCAACCTGAATAGAGAAGTGGAAGATTTAGACAACAGAGGGAGGAGGAAAAATATAAGGATAAGAGGCATCCCCAAATCAATCAACTCTGAGGAAATAAAACCTGTACTCACCTCTATCTTCAACAACGTTCTGGAGAGACCAATTGCCTTAACAATTAAATATGAAAGAGCTCATAGAGCCCTCAGACCCAAAGGCCCTTATTCAGCTCCTCCTAGAGATATTATCTGTTGCCTCAACAACTTCCCCCTAAAGGAAGAAATACTGATGAAAGCCAGACAAAACGACCAAATCCTCTTTAATGGCGCAACAATTCAACTTTTTCAAGATCTATCACCAATTACCCTGAGAAACAGAAGAGCAATAAAACCGCTACTCGACATTCTGAAAGAGAAAAAAATACCTTATAGGGGGAAATTCCCTTTTGCAGTCCAAATCACCATGGATTGAAGACAGGTACTCCTTCGTGCACCAGAAGACATCCCATTTTTCTGTGAGGCAATCCAAAATGAAATAATTGAACTACCCGAATGGTATCAAGAGTTCCGTCTTCCTCCACAAATACCAATGACAGGGAAGTCACCAGGAAACTCACCTCACACATCTCCTTACCCCAAAGGGAAAAAAACAAAAATACAATGAGGGCCAAAACACAGGCACACCTGCCTCCAAAACTCCAAGAGTCAGAGACTACAGACACCAAAGTTGAAAAATTCCTTTCTGAAAACATGGAGCTAATTATGCAACTTGTCATGATAGACAGGACTATACAAAACTATATCACATAGCTCTTTTTCATTTCGCAACTAAAACTACATGTCATCTGTGAACTGCACCAGCTGGACCTCACCATTTGTTCAAGCTTCGCATATATCTGGAAAACATACCACATACCATGGTTACCCAAAACAGACCTTTTCTCCCTCTTACAAGAAACTCAGACACCATAAGACCAAGCAAGAAGAAAAGAGAGTTATTGTTGATATGGGTATACAGAAAAGTCTCTTGACATGGTTAACTTATGTTTAATTAGAACAATATTAACGTTGTGTTCATTAGTGACAAAGATAAGAATTTTTTAACCTTTTGTCACTGGGAGAGTCTCGTCCACATAAAATCTAGTCTCTCTAAACCTTACAAAACTGGTTGGACATCAGGGTTCACCATGTTAAAGACAAAGAACAGCACAGATAATAAAACAAAATTTCAACATATACAATAATTGGGCATTAGAAGGCCCCCTAATTAGGTCCACAAGGGGGGAGTGTGTGACGGGGCGCTCGCAGTGACCTTGTTCTGTTGTTCTGGTTTATAATAAGGTTCTGATTATTATTACTAGATAATGGCTAAAATATGGTTGAAAAATGTTTGTATATTCTATTGTGATCAACATTACCCTATAAGAATCATATGTAACCTTACATATACAAAGGCTTACAAATTAACACAAATTATACACCTTCTTAAGGTGTCACAGTGCTGAATACAATTCTAAAATGAACCACTTCAATCTAAATCCCAGCTCAAATAAGATACTAAACCTATATACCTAACTGGGTTATGTGGTAACCCTCCCATGAGACATAACCTTCTAGATACATTAAAAGTAATACCATCATCCATTAAACTGGCAACTACGACTCCCTGGGAAACCTCTTCCACGACCCCCAAAAGAAAGAATTACACTATTAATACCTTAACATTTATATAATCTTGGTCAGCACCAGAGATAGTGATATACAGAGAAACCTTACACCCCTCTTTTCCCTCTTATAACATCAACTCCCTATTTCTTTCTTTCCCCTACCCTCCATACCTCTATCAAACAATACTAAACATGGCATACTCTAGTCTGGGGAAGAACCCCACGATTATTTCGCACAATGTCAACGGTCTCAGAACACCGGAAAAAAGACACAAAATCCTAAAATAACTCAAAAAGACTCATCCTCAAATAACCTTTTTACAAGAAACCCACTTTAAAGGTACAGCAATTCCAAAAATGACCAATAATTTTATCACCAAAGCATATCATGCTACTAATCCCCAGGCTAAAACAAAGGGAGTATCGATCCTCCTGAGTAAGGACTCCACATTCCAGTCAGAACATATACTTGCTGACCTGGAGGGCAGATACCTATTCTTAAAAGGTACAATGTCAGGTACCCCAACAACTCTAGCAAACGTTTACTTCCCAAATAAAGCGCACACCTCCTTTTGCCAAAAAGTAATCGACAAACTAAAATGTTTCGCATCTGGACGTATAACTATAGGAGGTGACTTCAACGTACCCCTAAACCCACTTCAGGTCACATCTTCGGGTAAAACAAGCATCTCATACCGCATTCTTAAAAAAATTAAAACACTATTTCAATCCCTATCCCTGATAGACACGTGGAGATTGCTTAATCCCAACGAGAAAGATTTTACCTTTTTTTCTAACCCCCATAAAAGATATACCAGAATTGACTACCTTTTCATCTCACAAAGAGACATCCCAATTCTACAAAAGGCCAAAATAGGTAATATTGCACTTTCGGACCATACACTGATTTCAATACATTTAATCACCAAGAAACAAGAACCGAAACATTTAACTGGAGATTAAATCCTTCACTCTTGACAGACCCGGGAAATCTTAGCACATATCAAAACAAACCTCTCCAATTATTTCCAAACTAATGTCAACCAAGATACCTCTCCTCTATAGATATGGGAAGCACATAAATGCGTAATAAGGGGAGACTTCATTAAATGGGGATCCAAAAAGAAAAAAGAAACAAAAATTGACAAAGGGACGAGAAGATCTCTCTTCCTCAGAAAAACAATATACTATGAATATGGAGACAAAAACAGCAAACTTCTAGCCAGAGCCTTAAAAGACACTAAAATGGCAAACGTCATACACAGCATACATGACCCCAAAGGCACAGAGATTTTTGACACAAATAAAATTGCAAAAATCTTCCAAGATTACTACTCAGAGCTATATAATATCCCCCCACAGAACAAAACCACAAAACCTACAGTTTCAAGAGCAACAATTATCAAAGACTTCCTACAACAAAGTAAATTACCCAAGATTCCAGATAGTGAAATTAAAGACCTAGAAAAAGATATTTCAATACAAGAGATCAGGGACGCCATTAACCACTTCAGCCCCGGTAGGATTTCCCCCTTTAGGACCAGAGCCCTTTTTGCGATTCGGCACTGCGTCCCTTTAACTGACAATTGTGCGGTCATGCAACGTTGTACCCAAATGAAATTTGTGTCCTTTTTTTCCCACAAATAGAGCTTTCTTTTGGTGGTATTTGATCACCGCTGCGTCATTTCTGATCGCCGCTATAAACAAAAGAAGAGCGACAATTTTGCAAAAAAACCCAAATTTCTTACTTTTTGCTAAAATACAAATCCAAAAAAAAATTATATAAAAAAACATTTTTTTTCATCGGTTTTGGCCGATTTATATTCTTCCTCATATTTGTGATTAAAAAAATTGCAATCGGCGTTTATTGATTGGTTTGCGCAAAAGTGGTCGCGTTTACGGA
Organism: Glandirana rugosa; assembly: GCA_018402905.1. Taxonomy (NCBI): domain Eukaryota; kingdom Metazoa; phylum Chordata; class Amphibia; order Anura; family Ranidae; genus Glandirana; species Glandirana rugosa. The sequence continues at coordinate 27,149 of BLSH010070294.1, read as the reverse complement.
TGATGAGAATTCATTTCTGGGGTTTTTATTTTTTTTTATATTTTACTAGTAATGGCGGCGATCTGCGATTTTTAGCGGTACTGCGATATTAGGGCGGACATGTCGGAACATTTTGACACTTTTTTGGGACCATTGGCATTTATACAGCGAGCAGTGTTATAAAAATGCACTGATTACTGTGTAAATGTCATTGGCAGTGAAGGGGTTAACCTGCAAGGGGCGCTCTAAGGGTTAACAGTGTTCCCTGGGCATGTTCTAACTGTATTTGGGCTGCCCTAACAGGGGAAGGGAAGTGATCAGCTTCCATGTAGAGGAAGGCTGTGATCACAGCCCTCCCCCCCTCACAGAACAGAGGTCCGTGTTTACTTACACGGACCTCCGTTCTTTCACTCCAGGGGGGGGCATCGCGGGTGGCGAGCGGAGATCAAATCCACCGCACCCGCTCCCTGGCCCTTCCCAGGACACAGTGAGCGATCTGGCAGCCGCCGTTAGATGACGGCGTTTTGCGCAGGAGAGCCACTCTGTCGCCGTCAGATGCCGATCGGCGGTCGGCAAGTGGTTAAAAGACTCAAAACTGGGAAAAGCCCCGGTCCAGATGGCCTCACATCTCAGTATTATAAAGCTTTTGACTCCTTACTAGCTAACCCACTTTCAAAAGCCCTTAACTACCTCAATAAAAAAAAAACATGCCATCCCAAGACTTTCTCTCAGCGCAAATCACTATTATACCAAAACCAGACAAAGACCATAAAAAGTGTGCCAACTACAGACCAATATCACTCTTGAACCTTGATCTCAAGCTTCTAACAAAGATCTTAGCTAACAGACTAAGACCCTTACTTCACAAAATAATTGGCCCAGAACAGCTAGGCTTTATGCCTGGCCGTGAAGCAAAAGATAACATTATCAAAGCTCTGAACCTAATACACAGACTACACAACGAGAATGTTGAGGGCCTTCTCCTGTCAACAGATGCGGAGAAGGCCTTCAACAGAGTAGCATGGGACTATATATTTGCCACATGTGAACATAGGACTTGGCAAGAAAATTATGTCTTGGCTACAATCTGTATATAATAACCCCATGGCAAAAGTCAAAATCAATAATCAATTGTCAGATCCCATTCAAATCAAAAATGTGACCAGGCAAGGTGCTCTCTCTCCCCACTGCTGTTTATTCTGACTTTAGTACCTTTAATAAGAACCATCAACAATAATAAGAATATTCATGGGTTCAACACGAATCACAGAGAGTTTAAACTTGCAGCTTATGCTGATGATTTATTATTCTTCATAACTCAACCACGCATCTCTATACCAAATAGAACAAATTTAACTGAAATCCTCCGACAGTTCAAGTTCATCTCAAATTTCAAAATAAACAGCAGTAAATCTGAAGCGATGAATTTATCGCTCTCAAAAGACATAGAATCACTTACCAAACGTAACTGTCCATACAAGTGGGAAAAAAATTCTCTTAAATATTTAGGGGTCAGAATAACACGTAATCTTAAAGACATATATCATCACAATTTTTTCCACTACTTAAAATAATTGAAGAGGATCTCAAAAACTGGAATTCTAAACAATATTTGTGGTTCTGCAGAGCCACCATATTAAAAATGACCGTTCTACCTAGATTGCTCTATTTGTTTCATGCCCTCCCTATTGATGTCCCCCTCGACTTTTTTAGGAGACTCACTAAGGCTAAAAGAAACTTTTTATGGGCGCACAAAAAACGCAGAGTTCAGCTAAAATTGCTTACATTGCCCAAAGATAAAGGCGGATTGGGTCTACCGGACTTTAAAAAATACTACTACGCAACACACATTACCAGAGTGATCGATTGGCATTGCCACTCTGACACCCAAAGACTGAATTAGTCTTGAAGAAATAGACCCCAAAATATCTACAAAATTCCTACCTTGGACCACATCTAAATTCTACCCTCCTATTATAATATACCACCCGCTAATCAACACTGCCTTAAAAATTTTCCGAAAAAATCGCAGACTCTCACCAACTCTCTTCTACTACTAGCCCACTAACCTCGATAGCAGGCAATCCTGAATTCCCACCCGGATCTGAAAAAGTCAATCACCTCAGAACAGAGAGAGATACACCCCTATTAGTACATGATTGCTTAAACAACAACAAGATACTATCCTTTCATCAACTCAAAAAAAAGATTGCCAATAGTTCTCTAAACTTATAGACATACTTCCAAATACATGACTCCATTCGGAACAATAAGAATAAGGATCTCATGGCGAGACCTTTTACAAATCTCTGCTATGATCAAAAACCTTTAAAAGGTGCCACCTCACTAGCATATAAATGGATCTCACAGCCTAACACTGAATTTAAAGACAGATACAAATCTATATGGGAAAATGAACTGAAAATTCCAATCTCAGAGGCACAGTGGGAAAAGGCATGTGTCTTCACCCACAAGTGTTCATTAACCACTTCAATACCAGGCACTTAGGACACTTCCCTACCAGACCAATTTTCAGCTTTCAGTGCTGTTGCGATTTGAATGAGAATTGCGCAGTCGAGCGACGCTGCACCCAAACAAACTTTTTATCATTTTGTTCCCACAAATAGAGCTTTCTTTTGGTGGTATTTGATCACCCCTGCGGTTTTTATTTTTTGCGCTATAGAAAAAAAAAAAGACCGAAAATTTTGAAAAAAACAACATTTTTCTTTGTTTCTGTCACAAAAATATGTATAAAGTAAATTTTCTCCTTCACTGACGGGTACTGATGTGGCTACACTGATGGGCACTGATGAGGCTACACTGACGGGCACTGATGAGGCAGTACAGATTGGCACTGATGAGGTGGCACTGATAAGGTTGACTGATGGGGCACATATACAGCACTGATGGGCGGCACTGACAAGCAACACTTACGGGCACTGATACGTGGCACTAATATGCGGCACTGATGGACACTCATAGGCAGCACTGATAAGTGGCACTGGGCACTGATGGGCACTGACAGGTGGCACTTTTAGGTGGCACAGGTGGGCACTGATAGGTGACACAGGTGGGCACTGATAGGTGACACGGGTGGGCACAGGTGGGCACTTATAGGTGGCAGGGGTGGGCACAGGTACAACAAGCACTGTTAGGGATGGCACTGGCAGGCATCATACATGGGCACAGTGCCATCCCTACAGTGCACAATAATGCCCTTACCTGGTGGTCTAGTGGGGGCTCCCTGGTGGTCCTGGGCGGCCTCTGATTTAATTCCCTGGTGGTCCTGGGTGGCTTGGGTGTGCTGTCCGGCGGGGGGGCTCCCTGGTGGCCCTGATCCGGCTCCCCGGTGGTCCAGTGGGGTGATCCTGAGAGTGTCTGCGCTGATAAATGTTCAGCGCAGCCCCCCCCCGTCAGGAGAGCAGCCGATCGGCTCTCCGCTGCTCAGGTCTGCAGACCTGAGCAGACGAAAAGCCGACCAACGGCTCTTCCTATTTACACTGTGATCAGCCGTGATTGGTCACGGCTGATCACATGGTAAAAGGCTTCGGATCGAAGCCTTTTACCTCGGTCGGTAATGCGGTGGGTCAGCCTGACCCATGGCACCACCGATCGCGCATTATCCTGAGGACGTCAATAGACGTCCAGTCAGGATAATGAACCCCCCGCCCGGACGTCATTTGTCAATGCGCCGGGCGGGAAGTGGTTAAGTATCCGAATGCAGGAAACATCCTTTAAAATTCGCAATCAATGGTACATAACACCCGCGAAAATAAAGAGATGGGCTCCCGCAGAATCAGATAAGTGCTGGAGATGCCATAAAAAGTTGGCACCTTTACCCATATATGGTGGTCTTGCCATGAGATCCAAAAATATTGGAAAGAGGTCATAGGCTGGATAGTGAAAATTACTGAAACAAATATCCAATTTGCTGCTGCCCTTTGTTTACTCCACATCAACAATCTAACTTACAGAAAATATAAAAGATCCTTAACAAGACAGATGCTCAATGCAGAAAAAAACACTAATACCACTTTATTGCAGATCCTCACAAACCCCTACCATCAAGGAATGGATCCTGAAAATGAATATGATTCATGATATGGAAGAAACTCTGGCCATTAAAAAAGAAAACATACACCAATTCCATAAACTTTGGAATAAATGGTTTATTTTCAAATTGTCAGAGGAATATAATGACCTATTGAAATAAATCCCTCTACACCTTATACTCCAGCAAGGTTCCGAGATCGTGTGACAAACCTCAACAAAAATCCAATTCATGTCCTTCATCCTAATCGGATGAATATAACGATCAATCCCCAAGGACTTTATATAAACACATACTGAAACTGTTCTGATCTAAGCTAAGATGAAACTCTGTATTAATTAACAGCTATTGTACTGAATATACAGCCATGTTATAAATAGTAATACAACTGTTTTATGTTCACTTGATATTTGATGCATAATTGATTGTATCTTCTACATTACTTTAATAAACTTTTATTCTAAAAAAAAAAGATAACAATTAGTGATAAATTCTTCTATCCCATTAACTCTCGCAATAGCACCATATTTTCAGATGTTGGTCGAACAAGACCTCATTGATTTAGGAGAGGAAATTAGACAGGCACCAAGCTTTCAAAATGATAATCTGACAAAGTGGAACGATTAGCTCTGACGAAACTCAAGGAATGTAAAGATATAATAATTAAAAGAGCAGATAAGGGCGGCTCAGTCATTGTACAAAACTTAGAAGATTATAAGAAGGAAGCTTTACGTCAATTAGGAGACAGTACTACATATAGAGTCCTTAATAGTGATCCCACAGCAGATTTTAGTAGATAGCTGACTCACCTTCTAGATGAAGGCAGAGATTTAGGAGTATTATCTAACAGAATGACGAAATATCTACATATTACTAACCCAGTGGTCCCAGTCTTCCATCACTTACCCAAACTGCACAAATCCACTTCACCTATACAAGGCAGGCCTATTGTGCCGGGGATAGGATCTTTATTAGAAAGACTGGGCCACTGGGTTGACCAAAATCTCAATAAGGACACAACCGCAATATTATCAGACCTGCAGGATTTTGAATTAAAGGGTCACTATACCTGGATAACTATGGACGTTAAATCTTTGTATTCCAGAATCGTCCACACCCTTGCTTTGGAGGCTCTTAGATATAATTTGATATAATATAGTAAATATATTGATGAGCTCAAAGAGTTCATCATTTTGGTTGTTGATTTTTTGTTAAAACTCAATTTTTTTGTTTTTGATAACACATTTTATCTTCAGTGCAAGGGAGCATCGATGGGGGCTAAATTTTCTCCCTCATTAGCCAACATATATATATGGGCTGGTGGGAGGAACAATACATTTTTCCTGGCAGGAACCCATTTAGAGGACAGATCATGTGGTTCGGTCATTATATAGACGATCTGCTGTTTGTGTGGCAGAAATCAATAGAAGAGATTGCAGCTTTTATGGAGTACGTAAATTATAATCTACTTAACCTGGAATTAACACACACAGCAGATCGTCAGCAAATCGATTTTCTAGATGTCACTCTGAAGGGAGATATGCAGACTCAAAAGGTAGACACATCTACTTATCGTAAGGCGTGTGCCTGCAACTCTCTACTCCTTGTGACTAGTTGTCAGTAGATACAGTATCTCACAAAAGTGAGTACACCCCTCAAATTTTTGTAAATATTTTATTATATCTTTTCATGTGACAACACTTGCTACAATGTAAAGTAGTGAGTGTACAGCTTGTATAATAGCGTAAATTTGCTGTCCCCTCAAAATAACTCAACACACAGCCATTAATGTTTAAACCACAGCAACAAAAGTGAGTACACCCCTAACTTAAAATGTCCAAATTGGGCCCAAAGTGTCAATATTTTGTGTGGCCACCATTATTTTCCAGCACTGCCTTAACCCTTTTGGGCATGGAGTTCACCAGAATTTCACAGGCTGCCACTGGAGTCCTCTTCCACTCCTCCATGACGACATCATGAAGCTGGTGGATGTTAGAGACATTGCGCTCCTTCACCTTCCATTTGAGGATGCCCCACAGATGCTCAATAGGGTTTAGGTCTGGAGACATGCTTGAGCAATCCATCACCTTTACCCTCAACTTCTTTAGAAGGCAGTGGTTGTCTTGGAGGTGTGTTTGGGGTCATTATCATGTTGGAATATTGCCCTGCGGCCCAGTCTCCGAAGGGAGGGGATCATGCTCTGCTTCAGTATGTCACAGTACATGTTGGCATTTGGTGACGGAAGATTTCTTCAACTCCCATTTCCACTACCTAACGAGTTCGTACAGAGGTCTGGATTTGGGATAACTCGTAGACACCCCGTAGGAGTTTACCTTCCACTTCCTCGCGTTACAGAGATTGTAGGTGGTCGAAGTACTACAGCAGTACCTCCTCACCTTCTCCTGAGGTCACCGTCGGACACTTTAAGACCACTTGAGGTACGGGTTTTCCCAATTCCGTCACGACCTTTTATTACCACCGGTGTGTTTTATAACTGTGAAACCCGGGTTAAACCTGTAAAATTCAATCCCCACATGAGTGAAAACAACGACACCAAATTTG
>BLSH010070224.1:7163-18388 GCA_018402905.1 Glandirana rugosa | reverse complement strand
AAAAGGTACCCACAGTTCATTTTGTCGGCAGTGAAAAAGCAACTGGTATTACAACCAGTATACAGCGAACTGACGAAACTTTGACTCTCAACCCCAAAAGGTCCCAGAACGATACCACTCAAACCAACGACGTTTTTCTACACTACAATTAACAGTGCAGTCCTCATCCCCTCACCTAATCTAGGCATACAGGGGGCCCTTATGGGCCCCCCCAGAATGGGGCCCGGTCGCCATGGCGACTCCTGCGACCCCTATCCGCCCGCCCCTGCATACACTCTTTCATTCAGACATCAAAAGAAATCCGTATGAAGCTCTCCTTTATAAGCCTATTGAGGAGTTACTACGGCCGGAGTGACAATTAACATCACATCTTTTTGCAGCAACCAAACTCACCATAGCAAGACCCTGGAAAACCCCAACTCTCAGTTTCAAAGCAGTCAAGCGACATATGACCAACATTATGGTCAACGAAAAAGTGACGGCTGTTTTACTTGACACCCATGGAAAATTTCTAAGAGTTTGTCAGCCCTGGGTATCCCATAATGCTTTGATGACCTCCTTATGTCAATCTGAGGACATTAATCCACAGTTCCCTGAGACCTCTTTATCCTTGCCTCTCCTTTTTTCTCTGTCCCTACCCTTCCTGGAATCTTCCCCTTCTTTCCAACTGACCAGCTTTTCTCTTTCTTTAACCTTGTATTTCTTAATTTTTGTGTAGACCTATTAGGCCTCTAAATTGAGGCCTGGTTATGACAGCTCTTCTTTGTTTATTGTTTTTTGTTCTATGTTCTCATCGTGGATTTGCAATTCCTTTAACTTGATATTTCAACTAACCTTAATAGGGTCACTCCATTTAGATGGAGTGTAGTTTTGCTCATTATGACCTTGTGCAGTTCTGATCTACTTATTTATTTGATTGTATGGATCCACGTCAATGTTATGTTCGCAATTTATACTTGTGTACCTTCTGTATGTTATGCAATTGCCATCCCATCGGCTCTGTTGTGTATGTTTTATCAAGCCAATAAAGCCTTTTGTAAAATAAATGTTTAGCATTTTTTTAAGACAAATAGAGCTTTCTTTTGGGGGTATTTATTCACCACTGGGGTTTTTTTTTTTTTTGCTAAACAATGTTGAAAAAAGCAAACAAACCTTTTTCCTTGTTTCTGTTATAAAATTTTGCAAATAAGTAATTTTTCTTCTTCACTGATGTGCATTGGTGAGGCTGCGCTGATGGGCACTGATAGGCTGCATTCATGGGCACTGATAGGCTGCATTCATGGGCACTGATAGGCTGCATTCATGGGCACTGATGAAGTGGCACTGATCCAGATAGTAAGCAATCGAGTTACACCCTTGAAAATGACTTACTAAGTGTTTGCTAGACTTGCCAGGCTTCACAAGCTTGTTGCGCAATTGCAGCAAGTCCACATTGCATGACTCCAGATTAATTTTCTTTGCAAACATTCTGCATGTCTGTTGCAAGTTCTGGTTCAGTTATGTTGTGCAATAGTCATCCTACCACAGGGATCACTGTGACTGAATTTTCATGCTGTAGACTTGCAGAGCTCTTGCTGTAGACTCACCACTGCAACTTTGCTCTTGCTAAAGGCTTGGCACCCAAATTTGATACAAATTAGAAAAGCGTCAACTAGAACTTGTGCTTCAAGTGCTCTGCAAGTGTACAACGTGCCAGTGAAAATGTGCAGCAAGTTAACAGACTTACAATTCAACACTGCCACAAATTGTGGCAAGTTATCCTTGCTATCTGGGGATGAGCCTGCACTGAAAAGGCGGCACTGAGGGGCACTGAGGGGCAGCACTGATGATCAGTCCCCTGATTATCAGTGTAAATATCTGCTGTCACAGGAAAGCCGGTAGTCGGCTTTCCTTTCCTCACACACTGACAGCGATGAGGAAAGGAAATTTGTTTATTGGATTGATTGGACACAGCTGATCACATGGTAAAGAGCCAATGTCATTGGCTCTTTACCCTGATCGGTGATGCGCTGTGTCCGAGGGACACGGCTCACCACTGATTGCCGAACTGCGCTGCCCCACAAGCGGTGTGACCAGGAGGATGTCATGTGACATCCACGCACCCAGAAGGAGTAGAGTTCCACCCGGCTGTTAATTTGCTATAGGCCGAACAGGAACAGATTAGAGCTGCTCCAGGATAAGCACATATTGTGAGAAGAAATGTGTATGTTTCCTTGAATCTTGGTGTGCTTTGTGTATTTCTTCCAGATCTGTGCAGTAAAAAAAAAAATTTAATCCAGGTGCCTGTGCAGTTCTTGGCTGTATTCACAGATGTCTGATACAGATCAGGCACTAATGCCGCCTTTCGCCTTAACTTGCTACAGAGTCAGTCAGTCTGATCACCGGAGGACATGCTTCTACCTGCCTGCAGCAGATCCCCAAAACGCACCAGGATACTCCATGAGTGGTTTTAGAAGAACTTTCTACCTCAGGGTATCCTTCCATTTACATGCTGTACACCTTGGTACTCTTGTGAGTATGCATTTTATTGGTTTCCTCTCATGTTAATAAATATCTTTCTACTCGGATAATGCACTAGGATTCCCTTTTTTGTTTTTGCAGTCTCACACTGGATACCCCACCCGAGGAGGGCAGTATCCACCAAGCATAGGACCGAGCATGCATGTGTCCCTGGTCTGACCATCCCTCTTTTGAGGACCGCTGGGAGTATTTGGTTGTTTTTTTTTCTTATCAGCCTGCAGCAGACGGCTGACATCATCCCAGTGTAGAAAAAGTCACTGGACTGGAGCTGAAGGATGGCTATTTAATGATAAAACATGGAGCTTTTCTATTAATGATACCAGTGCTGCATACAGTACACAAAAGTAAGTACACCCCTCACATTTTTGTAAATATTTTATTCAATCTTTTCATGTGACAACACTGAAGAAATGACACTTTGCTGCAATGTAAAGTAGTGAGTGTACAGCTTGTATAACAGTGTAAATTTGCTGTTAATGTCTAAACCGCTGGCAACAAAAGTGAGTACACCCCTAAGTGAAAATGTCCAAATTGGGCCCAAAGTGTCAATATTTTGTGTGGCCACCATTATTTTAAAGCACTGCCTTAACCCTCTTGGGCATGGAGTTCACCAGAGCTTCACAGGTTGCCTCTGGAGTCCTCTTCCACTCCTCCATGACGATATCACTGAGCTGGTGGATGTTAGAGACCTTGTGCTCCTCCACCTTCCATTTGAGGATGCCCCACAGATGCTCAATAGGGTTTAGGTCTGGAGACATGCTTGGCCAGTCCATCACCTTTACCCTCAGCTTCTTTAGCAAGGCAGTGGTCATCTTGGAGGTGTGTTTGGGGTCGTTATCATGTTGGAATACTGCCCTGTGGCCCAGTCTGCGAAGGGAGGGGATCATGCTCTGCCTCAGTAGGTCACAGTACATGTTGGCATTCATGGTTCCCTCAATGAACTGTAGCTCCCCAGTGCCGGAAACACTCATGCAGCCCCAGACCATGACACTCCCACCACACGCTTGACACCATCTGAACCAAATCAGTTTATCTTGGTCTTGTCAGACCACAGGACATGGTTCCAGTAATCCATGTCCTTAGTCTGATTCTCTTCAGCAAACTGTTTGCAGGCTTTCTTGTGCAACATCTTTAGAAGAGGCTTCCTTCTGTGACGACAGCCATGCAGACCAATTTGATGCAGTGTGTGGCATATGGTCTGAGCACTGACAGGCTGAGCCCCAACCCTTCAACCTCTGCAGCAATGCTGGCAGCACTCATTCGTCTACTTCCCAAAGACAACCTCTGAATATGACGTTGACCATGTGCACTCAACTTCTTTGGTGGACCATGGTGAGGTCTGTTCTGAGTGAAACCTGTCCTGTTAAACTGCTGTTTGGTCTTGGCCACCATGCTGCAGCTCAGTTTCAGGGTCTTGGCAATCTTTCTATAGCCTACGCCATCTTTATGTAGAGCAACAATTCTTTTTTTTCAGATCCTCAGAGAGTTATTTGCCATGAGGTGCCATATTGAACTTCCAGTGACCAGTATGAGAGACGGAGAGCGATAGCACCAAATTTAACACACCTACTCCCCATTCACACCTGAAACCTTGTAACACGAAGGAGTCACATGACACCGGGGAAGGAAAAATGGCTAATTTGGCACAATTTGGACATTTTCACTTATGGGTGTACTCACTTTTGTTGCCAGCGGTTTAGACATTAATGGCTGTGTTGAGTTATTTTGAGGGGACACCAAATTTAAACTGTTATACAAGCTGTACAGTCACTACTTTACATTGTAGCAAAGTGTCATTTCTTCAGTGTTGTCACATGAAAAGATAGAATAAAATATTTACAAAAATGTGAGGGGTGTACTCACTTTTGTGAGATACTGTATATATCAGTGGTGATGATGTAATGCGGGGCGGGTCTTGTTGATATCTGTGACCTACTGATCCGTGATGAATGTGTTTGGCAATGGTTTGTGTTCTCTGTTTACCTTTGAGAAGGAAGCAAAGAAAACTGAAACCACAAATCTCGGTGACATATGTTTTCGGAAGAGGTGAAGATGTTTACGTGGAGGAAATGTAACGAGGACTGATATAATCTGACTCACTCTCCAACAAACCTGAAAGGACAATTAAACTTAATACCGGCTGCATAACAAACGCTACAGATTGCAATTGTATTAAAGCGGAGCTCCACCCAAAAGTGGAAGCTCCGCTTGTTTTCTTCCTTCCCCCTCCACTGCCACATTTGGGGGGGGGGTGTCCTTATATTAAGTATTAAGAACAGTATTTGTAGCTGCTAACTTTTAAGAACTCCTCTTTAAAGCTGAAAGTATAACTAAAGGCAAAACATTTTTTTTTTTAGTTTTGGATGGAGTGGAGATGGGTTACAACCCCTGTCAGTTTTTATTGTTGTCTGTGCCCCCATTATGGAGACTCCCCCCTCTCCATTTGCCCTGCTTACCATTATCATTGACAGTCAAAATAAAAGAAAATCCCACATTTTGGGTTGTCCCCAGAAAAGTAATAGAGGGGAAATCTTCCCATGGGGACACAAGTTCTGGTGAGCTGGGGGCCCCCAAGACATTCTATAATTTTCAGGGATTTCCTTTAACTTCCAGTTTGGCTGTGGGACAGGAAGTGAAGGGAAATCTCCACAATGGGACACAGATGGCGAAAAAAAGAATCTGACAGGTATTATAACCCTCCCTTACTCTATCCAAAAGGAAAAAAAAAAGTGTTTTGCCTATAGCTCTACTTGAATTCCGAGATATGCAAATATTAGTAAAATACATTAATCATGTGAATTCTTCCTTGAATCTCGGAGTGCTTTGTGTATTTCTTCCAAATCTGTGCAGTGATCCAGTGTGAGACTTTATCTCTGTGCAGGAGCTCCCTGTAATAAAGACCGCTCACTGCTGCTCTCTCTCCTTGTGCAGGATGACTGGTCTTGTCTCCGCCCCCTCCTGTAGTATCTGTAGACAGCCTGTAGTGGGTGGAGCCTCCCACAGCTCTGCTCTCTGCACAGGTTATGTACAGCAGAGTGATGATGTCACCACTACTTTTACAAGGTAAAATCAGGGTTTGAGCACAAAGTGCATTTACTGGTATTTCATTTGTTGCTATTAAGGAAAACATTTAAAATAACGTTTCTCAGTCTGGAAAAGTCTAAATTATTTAAAGTGTATCTATTGCCATTTTGATTTTATTTGAAATAGAGTAGGGAAGGGTTAGCTTGTTTTCTTGCAATCTACATCTGGGGGAATCCATAGTGGAGAAGGATCTGGAGGTTTTGGTAGATCATAAGCTTAATAATGGCATGCAATGCCAAGCTGCGGTTTCCAAAGCAAGCAAAATCCTTTCTTGTATTAAGAGAGGTATGGACTCCAGAGATAGAGACATCATTTTGCCCCCCTGTACAAATTAGTAAGACCTCATCTGGAATATGCAGTTCAGTTTTGGGCACCTGTTCTCAAAAAGGATATCGGGGAACTGGAGAAAGTGCAGAGAAGGGCAACCAAACTAATAAGAGGCATGGAGGAGCTCAGCTATGAGGAAAGATTAGAGGAACTGAATTTATTCTCTCTTGAGAAGAGGAGATTAAGGGGGGATATGATCAACATGTACAAATACATAAGTGGTCCTTATAGTGAACTTGGTGTGGAGTTATTTACTTTAAGGTCATCACAAAGGACAAGGGGGCACTCTTTACGTCTAGAGGAAAAAAGATTTCATCTACAAATACGGAAAGGTTTCTTCACAGTAAGAGCTGTGAAAATGTGGAATAGACTCCCTCCAGAGGTGGTTTTGGCCAGCACAGTTGATTGCTTTAAAAAAGGCCTGGATTCTTTCCTTAATGTAAATAATATAACTGGGTACTAACATCTTTAGGTAAAGTTGATCCAGGGTGAATCCGATTGCCTCTCGGGGAATCAGGAAGGAATTTTTTCCCCCATTATAGCAAATTGGATCCATGCTTTGCTGGGGTTTTTTGCCTTCCTCTGGATCAACTGTGGGTGAAGGATTGTATATGGGATTATTTGGTTGTGTATGTATATATATATATATATATATATATGTATATATATAAAAATGTTTTTTTTTTTTTTTTTGGTTGAACTGGATGGACTTGTGTCTTTTTTCAACGTGACTAACTATGTAACATCTCATTAGAGGGATTTTCCTTCAATTGCTGTTCTGTAAACTCAATAGAAATATAGAGGATATTTTTTCAATAAGTGCAAAATTCCCTCTTAGTACATGTATCCCCTTTATTTCTGTTCTGGTAGCAAACTAAGATGCCTAGATTTGCCCTTATTTGTATTCCTGGTGACATTGGTTATCAAGGAGAGTAAATCTCACAAGGGGGGGGGGGACATTTAATAATAGGACACTTACCTGTCCTGGAGTCCAGCGATGTCTGCACCCGCCGCCAGTCTTCAGATCAGGGGTCGGGTGCAGCCGCCTCCACCCAGACGTGTAGCATTACAGCTTCACGCCGGGCACCTTACTGCGCATGCGCGAGGCTCCGTTGCACTCTGCTATTGGCCAGGCGGCCAGTAGCAGAGCGAGCAGGGAGGAGGGAGCCAGGCTGCTGACGTCAGCGACCACGACGGCTGGCCAGAGCTCCCAGATGTGTGGAAAAGGACACTTGTCTAAAGACAGGTGTCCTCTTTCCCCTCCCCCCGAAAGGTGCCAAATGTGACACCTGAGGGGGGGGGGGAATCCAACCAGCGGAAGAGCCACTTTTGGGTGGAACTCCGCTTTAAGTGTATTGTAGTTGCACTGTCTACCCTCAAGTTGTAAAGTGCTGCGTAAACTGTTGGCGCTATAAAAGTCCTGTATAATAATAATAATTTGCACTTTAAGCCCTGGTTCCCACTACTGCAACTCATCATGCCACCGGCAACACATAAAGTCACATGACAAGTCAAAACATGTTCATTTCAATGGGTGCCATCTTTATTTTTTTATGTAATCTTTATTTAACCGCTTCCGGATTGCCCCACGTGCACTTACTGTGCAGGGCGGCCCGTGTGCGCAAAATGATGTGCCTGTACGTGGTTTCGTGCACGCAGTTCAGGGGGCGTGCTTGTGCCCCGCCAGAGCACCGCTCCCACTAAGATTGGACACAGCAGGAGCAAATCAGCGGGTCGGGCACCTGCAATGGCCGCCACGACCCGCCGATCGTTCAGAAGAGAACCGGAGCAGCAGTGTGCCGATGTAAACAAAGGGCACTGCTGCTCTGTAAGGGAGGAAAAGAGAGAGATCGTGTTTTAAGCTAAGCTGAATTACAATCTCTCTTTTCCTCCAGTGAATCCACTCCCCCCACAGTTAGAAAGCACCTCCCAGGGAACACATTTAACCCCTTGATCCACCCCATAGTGTTAACCGCTTCCCTGCTAGTGTAATTTATACATTGATCAGTGCATTTTTTTAGCACTGATCACTGTATTGGTGTCACTGGTCCCCAAAAAGTGTCATTTAGGGTCAGATTTGTCTGCCACAATCCTGCTAAAAATCGCAGATCGCCGCCATTACCATTAAAATAAATAAATAAATAAAGGTCAATAAATCTATCCCCTATTTTGCAGATGCTATAAGTATTGCGCCAACCAATCAATACACACTTATTGCAATTTTTTTTACCAAAAATATGTAGCAGAATATATATCGGCCTAAATGTATGAAGAAATTCAATTTTTTACATTTTTTATTGGGAATTCTTTATAGCAGAAGTAAAAAATATTGTTTTTTTTTTCAAAATTGAGGTGATCGAATAGCACCAAAAGAAAGCTCTATTTGTGGGGGAAAAAAAGACATACAATTTATTTGGGTACAGTGTCGCACGCCCGCGAAATTGTCAGTTAAAGTAACGCAGTGCCGTATCGCAGAAAAATTGCCTGGCCATGAAGGGGGGTAAACCTTCCTGAAAGTGAAGTTGTTAAAGAATGTTTTTCATACTAAAAAAAAAAACAAAGTGACTCAAACCGCACATCAAAAGAGTACAAAAACAATAATAGTAAAATAAAAGTAAAATACACAAAGTTTCAATCTTCGGCATCAGTAACAAGGTAATATAAATAATCACAACATAAAGTGCAACGGGTGCCATCTTAATAAATGTGACTCAAGTCGCAGCGACGAAAAAAATAGGTTTATGTGACTTGAGTGCTATAGACTGCAATGTTAATTCACAAAAGTCGCACGAGCACGTTGGACTACTTTGGGGTCTCAGTAGTGTGAACTGAGCCTAAACTGTATTTAAAGCCAACTATTTTTTATTTTTTTTTGTTTTAGATGGAGTGGGGAAGGTTTAGAACCTCTGTCTCTTTTTTGTCCTGGTAACTATTATCACCAGCACAGAAGGAGATGGGAAATTTAACAAAAATACAGCTGTCTGGGGAAATCCTCCAAGAGTGACACCTGTCCTGTACATCAGTGGTTCTCAACCTTGGTCCTCAAGTACCCCCAACAGGCCATGTTTTGGGAATTTCTCTTAGATAAAATAGCTGTCCAAAGTCCAAAATACCAAGCCATTGACTCTGATTTAAAGGACCTGTGCAAGATAAAGGAAAACCTGCAAACATGGTCTGTTGGGGTTACTTGAGGACCGAGGTTGAGAACCACTGCTGTACACAACCAAAGGCAAATTCCCCTTTTTTGGAGAGCTTTCTACTAACTTTGTGACAGGAAGTAAAGGCAAATCTACCTAGTGGGAAGCAAACATAAAAATGACAGGGGTTTTAGTCCATCTCCACTATTTCCAAAACTATTTCATACAAAGGTTTGGTTTTAGATACACTAAATAGAGAAACCAGTGCTGAGAGGAATATGGAGGTTGGCAATCTTCTGAACATGTTAGCTGCCTGGCTATCGTATGGTTTTACCCACCTGCAACTCTCATGCACCAAGTCAACATTGCTCGTTCAGTGAAGAGGGGCACTACTTGGCCCCCAAAACACTTTGGCATGTTACTTTGAATTTGTTAGGCCAAAATAGTGTATTTATTACTATTAACTTATTAAATAACTTATGCACTGCAAACAATGGGTGTGGTGCTCTTGCTTTCTTCAACCTTGGGCTCTTGCTTGAGGCACCTTCTGTGGTTCCTCTGTGTTTAAAGTGTCTTTCCAGGCATTGTCCAAACCTTCATGTTTTCTTATAGATCTGCCTTTCTCAACTGCTTAACATGGAGGAACCCTTGAAAGAACTTTCTGGTCTCAAGGAACCCGTGCTAATACAAAAAAACCACTAAAACCACCAAGGTTTGGGAAGGCCCCTAACCAAAAAGAGGGTCCAAAGCCTCCCAATGAAGGGAGAAGGGATAACCCAGCAGCATGTAATGGTATGTGCAGGAATCAATTTATTGTAAGAAACCAACATAAATACAATGACATTTGGCAACACATAACTGACAACGTTGTCTAAAAAGAGCACCCCGGGGTAGCATACATGCGGTACCCATAAAGTACTGAATTGTGAATAACCCAAATTGGTGCATATATCCCAGGGAATCCTCTAAACACACTGCCACTCAATGAAGTATGGCCAGCTGTGTGAGAAACTTCTGGGCATTAATACACCTCAGGGGTTAATAGTATAGCACCAATGAAACATTTCTTATGCAGTAAAGCCTGACCATATGGATAGCAACCATACAGGTGACCCAGATTGCTGAGACAGATCACAGACAGCCCAATTGGGATGATCCGTGGTAGTCCGTTATTGGTGGTAATCATGTATTGAACATTCTTGGTGTAAGGTGGACAGGCATAACTTGGCGATGGTCCACCTATGTTCTGCCCGTTGGGCACTATGACCACACTTGGACTACAAACAGTCAAATAATGGTGACATGCGCGTGACCAAATCAAGTCCACAACCGGTCATCTGCGCATACCCATGATTATCAATGGTGGGAACGCTGCTATCTGTAGTGTCTTCAGACACACTGTGAGTAAATGGTAATTCATCCGGAGGGATACATTGATGAGTAAACAAACGCTTGCTGAATAAATTGACAGTCACTTACAGTTAGGAGGACCCAGCCCAGGTCAGTCCCTCTTCAACAAGTGAACGGAGTCCGGTCTGCAGTGTCGGGATTAATGCGGATCTTGCTCGTGTTGACACACCACCAGCTGGCAGTCAGGAGCTCCGGCGGCTTCACTGCCTGGGGGGTGAGTGTCGATCCTCGGGCATGTAGAATCAGGCACGAAGGTGTCAGTGCCCTGCTCCGCTGGTGCAGCGGTGGGATTCCCAGGCTTGGTCGTCCCACAGCAGGGTGTGTCTCACTCGTTCTCCGGGTGGATAGCACGTAGCTCCGTAGGTCCTCGGTCGGCGTGTGTGGGACGACACCCTGCTGGTTCGGACCCTTAGGGTGGCGACGTGGTCGCCTCGTCCCGTGACTGTGGAAGCACGGACTAAGATGTACGGGCTCCTAGCTGTGAGTGGGGGGTCCGTCACTTCGGCGGCCTCGAGGACTGACGGTCGACCACCACACAGTTGTGCTCGTTCTAGGCGTAATTAGGGCTGTGACGTCTGGCCTGAGGCAAGTGAACAACTTCTCCCTGACTGGACCCGACCCAGGAGGATTGACATTCACTGACAGTTAAATAAGTCGTTCGCAAACAAATGAGTAGTTACATAGGGAGGCCTACTTAATGGTAAATGAGTGTCACACAGACTTCTGTGATGTCTATCGTCGCAAGGG
>BLSH010069977.1:584277-607690 GCA_018402905.1 Glandirana rugosa | reverse complement strand
GGGGGTGCTGGGCTGAGATGTCAGAGGCCGGCAATTCTATGGCAGGTATACCTGCAGATCTACAGTCCACCCCAGGATCATTAGTGTCCTTGGAACAGCTGAGGGCGGTGTTTGGGGAGTTCTTTCCCCGGGCAGGGGTGCCCGTTCCGAGGGGCCCCCAGAAGCGCCCACCCCCTCCTCTTTCCTCAGGGGAGGATTCAGATCTAGAAAGCGCCTCAGTGGTCACACCTGTGGATCTTTTAGAGGGTGAGCCAAAGGGGTGAGGGCAAAGAGGATCAGGAGGCTCCTAGTTCGCAGGATAAAGCGATAGTGGAAAGCACTGATCACTGATATTCGCGACTCTATGCGACTGAACCAAACGGGAGTCGCATGAGTTCGCATGTTTGTGGCTCTTAGACCCCCTAGGGCTTACCCGTATGATCAGGTGTTTGAACAGGCAGTGTTCAAGGAATGGCGTAGGCCACCAAGTTCCTTGGCTTTGCCTAAAAGCTTTGCTGTTCGCTACCCCTTTGAGGAAAGCTTTACTAAGAGATGGGCTTCCCCGGTGGTGGACCCTGCCGTGGCTCGTGTGAATAAGGCAACCACCATCCCCTTGGAGGGGTCTCCATCCTTTAAAGAGGCGGCCGATCGCCGCACAGAGACAGTGTCTAAAGCACTATTCTTGTTGGCTGGGTCAGCCATGCGGCTGGCTCTAGCAACTGCTATGGCGGCACAGTCTCTTCGCGAGCACGCTGCCGCACTGCACACTAGTTTGTCTAGTGAATGTGCACAGGCTGAGGTACAGCGGATGCAACATTTGGAAGAAGGTCTCCGCTACATATGCCATGGGGCTTTGGATCTTCTCCCCATATTGTCAAAAATGTCTGTTTTTTCAATTGTCATCAGGCGGGTGCTGTGGCTCCGCTCTTGGTCGGGCGACCAGGCTTCAAAGAAAGCTCTGGCAGACCTGCCCTTTCAGGGAGGGCGTCTGTTTGGCCCACAGTTTGATAAGATTATTAAGGATTTCACGGGAGGGAAGAGTACTTTCCTTCCAGAGCCGAAGCGACGAGAGCTTCGTCGTAGGCAGGGTCCTGTCTCTTCTGGTCAGAAGAAGTTTTTTCGGGCCCCCGGCCCAGCGGGTAAGGCCGGGAAGGTGTTCACAGGCCACAGCAAAAGGCCCTGGCAGCGTAAGCCCGAGAAAGCGGAGGACAAGCCTGCCTCCGCATGATGGGTGGCCCCCACCCGCCTCACGGGTGGGGGGCCGGTTTCTGGGGGTTGCAAGCAGCTCTCCAAGTTGCCCCCAGAAAAGTCCTTCCCCTCAAACGTGAGAAGCGTCAGGAGGTGCCAGTCAGGAGGTGCCAGTCAGGCGGCGCCAGTCAGGCGGCGCCAGTCAGGCGCTCAGCAGACAGAAGTCCTCTTGAACGCCGGCTTGCCGGCTGGAGTACCTGGGTCTGATTCAGGACACGGTACAGGCTGGGGTGTTCCTAACACTGAGCAAGCTTCTATTGCTTTAGGCAGGACAAACCCTGTGATCGCGCCAGTGGTTCTCCTTACGGTTCTGTATACGGGTATTGGGGCTCAGGGTGTCGACTTGCGAAGCGATACCTTACGCCCAGAACACTCGGCTCCTGCGGAAGGCAATTTAGTCGCGGTGGGACAAATCTCCTCTATCCCTGGACAGGCCGATCAGGTCGGAGTGTCAGTCCCGGGAACCCTTGGTTTGGGGGATTCAGGTTCCGGCCCTAGAGGGGGGGGAGAAGTTTTCTTCCCCTCAATTGGTCGATGTAGGTACCGGAACTGAGAGCGATCAAGCTCTGCCTGTCCCGTGGGACAGTAGGGCTGCGCCGCCCGGTTCTGGTTCAGTCGGTCAATGCCACGGAGGTGGCGTACGTAAACCATCAGGGCGGAACAAGAAGCGCAGCAACAGCCGCGGAGGCGGCTCTGATCCTTCAGGGGCTGTGCATTTTTCCTCCTCTAAAGGCTCTACCGCGGGTCGTACGCGGGGTAGAGGCGGAGGAAATCCCGACAATCCGGGTAGCTCCGGCTTGGCCCCGGCGCCCTTGGTACACCGACGTAGTACGGATGGTGGCAGAAGTTCCGTGGTGGCTTCCGCTTCACGGGGACCTGCTGTTGCAGGGGCCCATCTTGCACCCTACTTTACCCTCGCTGGTTTTGACGGCTTGGCTATTGAGTCCCAGGTATTGAGGGATAGGGGTGTCTCGGACTCCGTAATCCCGACTATGATAAAAGCACGTGAGAGTTCCTCACGTAAGATTTATCATAGAACCTGGAAGGCCTACATTACCTGGTGCAAGGCAGGGGGTTGGGACCCCCGCTCTTATAGATTATCCAGAGTACTGGCATTTTTACAGCAAGGTCTGGACAAGAACCTGGCGTTAAGAACGCTTAAGGGGCAGATTTCGGCTCTGGCGGTTCTTTTTCAACGGCCCTTGGCGTCTTATTCATTGATCCGTACATTTGTACAGGGGGTACGTCATGAGGCTCCTCGGATACGGTCGCTTTTGGCGCCATGGGATTTGAATCTGGTGCTTTCTGTGTTGCAGAAGCCACCATACGAAAGGATTAGGGACATTCCCTTAAGTTGTTGTCGCAGAAGGTGGCATTTCTGGTAGCTATCACATCCGCTAGGCGGGTATCAGAGTTGGCAGCATTATCCTGCAGGTCACCTTACTTGGTCCTCCCTATGGACAAGGCAGTTTTGCAACCTTCCCCTTCGTTTCTTCCGAAGGTGGTTTCTTCCTTTCATTTAAACAAGGATATTGTTCTTCCCCCATTGTGCCCGCGCCCGTCACATCCCAAAGAAGTTGAGCTGCATTCTTTGGATGTGGTGAGGGCCTTGCGGGTGTATTTAAGTTCTACAGCTTCCTTTCGGAAGTATGATTCTTTATTTTTGCTGACGGAAGGGTCGCGCAAAGGTATGGCGGCCTCGTCAGCTACCGTGTCTCGTTGGATACGGAAGACTGTGACTCATGCATATGAGATTCGGGGTAAGGTTCCCCCGTTTCCAGTCACGGCTCATTCCACCAGGGCAGTTAGTACGTCCTGGGCGTTTAGACACCAAGCCTCGGTGTCTCAGGTGTGCAAGGCAGCTACTTGGGCCTCAGTGCACACGTTTACTAAGTTTTACAAAATTGATGTTGCAGCATCCTCGGATGCTGCTTTTGGCCGCAAGGTATTACAAGCGACAGTATAGGCGCGGTCAGCGCCGCCTGAGAGGGCGTTTTTCTGTTGGGTGCAGTTGTTATGATTTTGCCCACCCCTCTTGATTGGCACAGCTTTGGGATGTCCCCATGTGTCATAAGAATGCTGCGTCTGTCAGTGAATGGAAGAGAAAAAGGGATTTTTTGTATAACTTACCGCAAAATCCTTTTCTCTGAGTTCACTGACAGACGCAGCACCCACCCCTCTGCGTTGGTTTTGTACGGCTTGTTACGAACTGATGTGCTGTACAGAGCAGGGGGATTATATGCTAAGGTGAGGACGGCCCCCTGGGAGGGGCCATCCTACACTTTTGATTGTTTTGTCTAGGCTACTCCTAGTAGGATGAGCATAACCCCATGTGTCATAAGAAGGCTGCGTCTGTCAGTGAACTCAGAGAAAAGGATTTTACGGTAAGTTATACAAAAATCCCTTTTTTCCAGCACTGCCTTAACCCTCTTGGGCATGGAGTTCACCAGAGCTTCACAGGTTGCCGCTAAAGTCCTCTTCCACTCCTCCATGATGGCATCACAAAGCTGGTGGATGTTAGAGACCTTGGCTCCTCCACCTTCCATTTGGGGATGCCCCACAGATGCTCAATAGGGTTTAGGTCTGGAGACATGCTTGGCCAGTCCATCACCTTTTCCCTCAGCTTCTTTAGCAAGGCAGTGGTCCTCTTGGAGGTGTGTTTGGGGTCGTTATCATGTTGAAATACTGCCCTGTGGGGAGGGGATCATGCTCTGCTTCAGTATGTGACAGTACATGTTGGCATTCATGGTTCCCTTAATGAACTGTAGATCCCTAGTGCTGACAGCACTCATGCAGCCCCAGACCATGACACTCCCACCACCATGCTTGCCTGTAGGCAAGACACACTTGTCTTTGTACTCCTCACCTGATTGCCGCCACACATGCTTGACAACATCTGAACCAAATAAGTTTATCTTGGTCTCATCAGAACACAGGACATGGTTCCAGTAATCCATGTCCTTAGTCTGCTTATCTTCAGCAAACCGTTTGCGGGCTTTCTTGTGCATCATCCTTAGAAGAGGTTTCCTTTTGGGAAGACAGCCATGCAGACCAATGGGATGCAGTGTGCGGCATATGGTCTGAGCACTGACAGGCTGACCCCCCACCTCTGCAGCAATGCTGGTAACACTCATACGTCTATTTCCCAAAGACAACCTCTGGATATGATGTTAAGCATGTGCACTCAACTTCTTTGGTCGACCATGGAGAGGCCTGTTCTGAGTGGAACCTGTCCTGTTAAACCGGACATCTTTATGTACAGCAACAATTCTTTTTTTCAAATCTTCAGAGTTCTTTGCCATGAGGTGCTATGTTAAACTTCCAGTGACCAGTATGAGAGCGTGAGAGCGATGACACTAAATTTAACCCACCTGCTCCCCCTTCACACCTGAGATCTTTTAACACTAACGAGTCACATGACACTGGGGAGGGAAAATGGCTAATTGGGCCCAATTTGAACATTTTCTCTTAGGGGTGTACTCACTTTTGTTACCAGTGATTTAGGCATTAATGGCTGTGTGTTGTTATTTTGAGGGGACAACAAATTTACACTTATACAAGCTGTACACTCACTACTTCTCATTGTAGCAAAATGTCATTTCTTCAGTGTTGTCACATGAAAAGATATAATAAAATATTTACAAAAATATGAGGGGTGTACTCACTTTTGTGAGATACTGTAAGTGTATTCGGAGCATATTTAACCACCTCAATATCAGACACCTTTGCCCCCTTCCTGCCCAAGCCAATTTTCACCTTTCAGTGCTGTCGCACTTTGACTATTGTGTGGTCATGCAACACTGTACCCATATGACATTTTATTTTATTTTTTTAGACAGAGAAAGTGTTCTTTTGATGGCATTTAATTACCACTGGGTTATTTGCAAATAACACATTTTTCTTATTTTCGACTGTGCGCTGATGAGCCTCCACTGATGGGCGCTGATGAGGCTGCATTGATGGGCACTGATTATCAAGGCACTAATGACCGACTAGAATTGATCTCTTCCTCTAGTGAAAGCACCTCACTGTGTACACAAAAACACTGGCTAGGCACACAGTTAACCTTTTGATTTCCCTAGATATTTAACCCCTTCCCAGCCAATGCCATTTGTACAGTGCATATTTTTAGTAGTTATCACTGTATTAGTGTCACTGGTTTCTGCAAAGTGTCAGTGTCCCATAGTCCACCGCAATATCGCAGTCCAGCTATAATTCACTGAGTGCCGCCAACACTAGTATAAAAGAAAAAAAAAATTCCATAAATATATCCTATAGTTTGTAGACACTACAACATTTGCGTAAACCAATCAATATACTCTTATTGGAATTTTTTTTCTTTTTTTTTACTAAAAACGTAGCAGAATACATATTGGCCTAAATTTATGAAGAAATTTGATTTTTTTTTCATTTTTGTATTGGATATGTTTTATAGCAGAACGTTTTAAAAAAGGTGTTTTTTTTTTTTTTTTCTTCAAAATTGTTTATAGTGCAAAAAATAAAAAAACACAGTGGTGATCTAATACCACTAAAAGAAAAGAAAGCTCTATTTGTGGGAGAAAAATAACACATTTTATTTGGGTATAGTGTCGCACAACCATGCAGTTGTCAGTTAAAGTAACGCAGTGCCATAACGCAAAAAATGGCCTGGTCATGAAGGGGGGTAAATCCTTCGGTGGTAAATCAACACAACACTTACACAAGAGGAAACTCGAATTTTAGATAAGGGGCTCAAATTTGCCCGCTTCATTGATGTACAAAAATATATCCTTAAGAAACCACGTATCTCTGTATCCTTAACATACAGAGATACAGGATTTGTAACCACATTATTCCTAAAACCAAGTTGACACTTTGGGGATATTACATTCAAGTCTTTCCAATGCTTCAGTTTTTAATCCTCCTGGACCATTGGCTCCATCGGTGAGTATCTTTACGTGATTTAGATGAATTTGGTAGTCAGAAAACATTATCAGAATCCCTCCTTGGGCCTTATGCACACTGGATGTTTTTACAGCTGCTGTTTTTGGCTACGGGTGTTTTTTTTTTTCTCCCCTGATGTGTCCATGCACACATAGGCTGTTTGTTATCAACCTTTTTTTTAGCAGGGGCGTTTTCTGGTTGGAAAAACCCCCAGAACTATTGGGTTTTAAGAGGAGTTTTCCAGCTGTAACTCTGATAAAATCTTAAAACCGCTAAAAAAAAAAACGCTAAACGCAGCTGTTTGGCATTTATTAGCATTTTTGAGCCAAAAGCTTTTGTGGGAGTATGTTTTTTCTAAATAATGCTACAGCTGAAACACACTGCTGGAAAAATTAATTCTACAGCTACAGATTTCTACAACGAACACTACTGTCATTTTTCCAACCAGTGTGCATTAGACCTTAAATGTAGGGCTGAAAAAGCTATCTAAGGAAAGCTGTTGTGATCCGCCCCGCTGATAAAGGGGCAGTATTGTTATTTTAGCTAAACAAAATTATCAACAAGAAATGTTTACATTCCTTGGTGTTTAAGATACCTATGACGTTTTGAGCAATAAACCCACCTCCTATTAAAATTGATAAATAGAAAGTTTAAGGATAATATTTAGGACAAGAAAAAGGGTTTAACCACTTCAGCCCCTGAGCCATTTCTGACACTTTAAAATCAGTATTTTTTGCTAGAAAATTACTTAGAACCCCCAAACAGTATATATATATATATATATATATATGTATATATATATATATATATATATATATATATATATATATATTTAGCAAAGACTCTGGAGAATAAAATTGTAGTCATTGCAGTAGTTTGTCACACGGTATTTGCGTATCGGTCTTTCAAACGCAATTTTTTTTTTTAAATACACTTTTTTGAATAAAAAAATAAAACAGTAAAGTTAGCCCAATTTTTTTGTATATTGTGAAAGAGGATGTTACGCTGAGTAAATAGTTACCAAACATGTTACGGTTGAAAATTGCACACTCGTGGAATGGTGACAAAAGACGGTACTTCAAATCTCCATAGGCAACGCTTTAAAAAATTTTAATGGTTATCAAGTTAGAGTTACAGAGGAGTAGTTTTGCTAGAATTATTGCTCACACTCTGAGGATTGCAGCAATACCTCACATGTGTGATTTGAACACAGTTTACATTTGCAGGCGCAAATCACGTATGCATTTCACGTATGCATTTTCTTTGCAGTGCGAGCTCGCAAGGACGGGGGCACTTAAAAAAAAAAAAAAAGTTTTAATTTTTTTTTTAGCACTGTTCCTGTAACAAATTGCTGACCAGCTGCCACAGTTGTACTGCAGCAGGTTGGCTCGGCTGCACAAACAGTCGTCGCATGTCGGCTGTGCATGCGCGATTTGCGGGCAAGCGTACGCTGCCCACTACGTAAGCGGGCCCATGGGTCGGGTGGACTCTGTCTGCTGGTGATCACCTACTATCGTGGCAGAATGGGGATCCGCCATGTTTACAGTCTAATTTGATGCATATTGCACATTTTCTGTTAATCCAATAAACCTCATTTCACTACTGAAATATTACTGTCTCCTAAAGTTATTTGATGGATCAAAATGGAATTGCTGATCCAAACACCCAAATATTTTTAAATGACATTCATGGAAATTGTCAGGGGTTCCTAAACTTTTGCATACAACTGTACTATTTGTCAAAGAGCCACAAAAGACTCACTGCACTCTCCCAGTCATCCCATTATAAGTGGGATCGATTCTGTAACATCCAGGATATCTAGATTTTTATCTCCAGCCAAATGATTCCTTCCTACTTGAACGATACCAAGGAAAGCTTTTAGATGGGGTTATCTGGAATGAGGGAGATTTACTGGTTACAACGGACGTTGAGTCCATCTATAAATGTGTATCAAAGTCCAGTATGCAGCGCTATGTTCCAATACAGTCTTATAGAATAAACATTAAAAAGAAGCACCAGCTTCAGTGTGAATCGGAAACACACCACCCAACCGTACACTGCAAATCTCCTTACCAGACAAGGCTTTGGGTGGGTGTTCCACTCCTACGTCTGTACACACAGCTGAGCCCCAGTCCTGGGAGACCGAGACACAAAGCACCTCCATCCCAGCAACCTTCTCCATGTATCTCTGTGTACAACCTTAGAGAATGTCCTGATCTGGAATGCATTATTAAGGAATTTGTGATCCGAGTCAAGCTGAGAGGCTGATTTCATGTGTGTTTCTGTTGTGGATCTGGTAAGAAGATTTGCAGTGCATGGTAATGTGGTGTTTCCGATTCACACTGAAGCTGGTGCTTGGATTCCTTCCTTTTTAATGTTTATTCTATAAGACTGTATTGGAACATAGCGCTGTATACTGGACTTTTATTACTGTTTTTGAAGATTAATCAAATCATGTCAGCTGCTGCTCAATAGACTTGTGTTTATCACAGATTTTTATCTTTTTTGTTTTATAAATGTATATCACACCAATTAAGCTTTGAAACAGTGGAAACCTATATATCAAAAATGATTATTCCTCAAATACAAAAGAATTTCATTATAGATGTATTACTATTTGCTATTAATAATTACTTTTGTTGCAGTCATCAATATTACATTCAGAAGAAGGGTGTGGCCATTGGGGCAAAGTGTGCCCCCAGCCTCACCAATCTTTTTGTGGCCAAATAGGAGGACGATGTCTATCCATGTGACATGCCGAAACTTGTGCTTTGGGCTAGGTACATAGATGACATTATCCTCCTCCTTTGGAATCGAAATTTTGTTGAAGCCAACAGTGAAATGATACATTTTCTAGACTTGGAAATTAGTTAGTAATAAGTTCACCACCGGTACTTACCTTAAATCCACCGACCAAAATTAATTTATACCCACGGACATTTGCCATTATGGGGCCTGGTTTCAATCTGTGCCTTATAGCCAATTCATGAAATTGCAATGTAACACTACTAATATTAATGGTTATGAAAGACGAGAACTTCAAAATTATTTGATTGAAAACGGGTATGAGGAATCATTATTAGGGAATCTCTACTACTAGATAAGATCAGACATGATTCTCATCATTTCAAATGCCTTTTATCACCTCTTTTTCCATACAACGCAAACAAGTTAAGAACATTATCAAAAAGACATTGGGGTGTACTCACAAATAATACAATTGTGAGTCATTTGTTACCGTAAAGACCTGCCATTATCTTTATCCTCACCTCAGGCTAATTTGGCCCCTAATATTATTGATCTACCCAATAGAGCATCCTTTTTTCATTATTTAATTAGATATTATCCCTGTAAAATTTGTTTAGTTTGTCAAATTCATACTCTAGGTAGGAAGAAATCTTGCACTTTTACCTCCACAGTCACCTCTAGATTTTATTTGATTAGACCATTTATTACATGCACATCTAAAAATGGGGTATACCTCAGCACCTGCCTTCGTGGCAAACAATATGTAGGCAGAACTACTAGATCCGCATCAGTGCGTGTAAACACGCACATTAATAATATTCAGAGAGGTACCGAGGGACATACGGTTCCTAAACATTATGCTCATAATAACAAGGACCCAAGTGGAACCTCTTTCTTAGCCATAGACAAATATGTGGCACCTTGGAGAGGGGGGTCAACAAAAAGGGGGGTTTCCCAACTTGAGACCCAACCCATTGGATTCATGAGTTAAGATCCTTTACCCCGCATGGCATGAATGTTGAGTGGGATATGCTGTAAAGGCGTGTATTAGTAATGCATCATTCCTCCCTTCATTCATGCAAGTGGCACTGCCTATAAAATTATTTAATTTGGATGTAGGTGGTGGTTCAGTTTTGGGACTCAATTTCTATGTATAGAATTTGTACCATTTTGCTTTTTGTATATATTTACCTTTTTCAATGTATTGCTTATATCTGTGTTTTTTTTTTTTTTGCCTAGGCTCTGTATGGTTTTTACTTATGGGAACATTGATGTATTTTATTAATTTTTTATTACATTTTTCTGTTTTTATCTTTCTGCTGATGGTATGACTATTTTTTTTCAATCTGATTTTCTGTCACTCTGGGGTTAAATTAATTTTTTATATTTTGTTTCTATATCTCTATTGATATACGGTTCAAAATGGAGCCTTGATTACTTTCATTTTAGTCAAAATGAGGTTTGGTTTCTGTTCCATTCTAACCAATCATCTGGGACAGATCATGGCCATTTTGTAAATTTAAACTGAGAGTTGTTTTTTTACCTTTGATCAGGGATCTTCAAACTACGGTCCTCCAGCTGTCGCGTAATTACACGTCTCATGAGGCGTTGTAAAACTCTAACATTCACAGACATGACTAGGCATGGTGGGAAGTAGTTACTGAACAACTGGAGGGCCATAGTTTGGAGACACCTGCCTTAGATGTACCATGGCCATTGTGAAAATCAGAGTGAGGCTTGATTAAATAATTTTGCACAGAACGCAGCCATCTTTGAAAACTAGAGTGAGGCTTTGTTATTTGTTACATATACCGTGGCCATTTTGAAAACTGAATTGAGGCTTGGATAGCCCATAACTTGATTTGGCAACATTGTTCTCCCTTCTTGAGTGGACTATTTATATGGTGTGGTGACTAGCGTAACCTCCATTCCCCCAATGACATCAACTCTGACGAAATGCGCAGGGAGGCGCTTACGATCATGATGTCACCACACACTCCCAAGCCAGGATACAGTTTTTTTTATCGAAGCGCTTATTTGTACTTTTAACCTTGCAAGTGGCTAGCTTCTTGTTTACTACTAAATTAGTATACTGTTTTAACTATGCAGGTCTCCTTTTTGTTGTTTGGGTTGGTTTTTTCACAACACACAGGTTTGTTCATCTTTTAGAGTCCACTGACAAGAGTTTATATTTCTTAACCCTCTTTGGTGTTTCAGCCTTGTTTGACAAGAAAACGCCCTTTTCGAATTTGGCGTCTGTCACTGGACCGTTTGCAGTGCCCCTTGTGGGGCTGT
Source organism: Glandirana rugosa (assembly GCA_018402905.1). Lineage (NCBI taxonomy): Eukaryota > Metazoa > Chordata > Amphibia > Anura > Ranidae > Glandirana > Glandirana rugosa. The sequence goes on along the minus strand of BLSH010069977.1, from coordinate 596,497 downwards.
ACAAGTCCTATTGTCTTGGGGTGTGATTGTCCCGGTTCCCATGTCGGACCGGTTTTCAGGGATTTATTCAAACGTGTTAATGGTCCAAATGGGTTGACAGGCATGATATGTCCAATACTGGACCTTGAGGCCCTGCCCTGCTTTTGTGGGTATAGAAGTTCAGGATGAGCCGCACGGTGGTTGTGTCCCTTCATCATTGGATTTTTCTGGCTCTATCTCCATCAAGAATACTTACACATTCCACTTTGCCTGATCCCAGCACTTCCTCTTTTGCTGTGGGAGAAGGGCTTGATCAGCTTTGGTCTTGACACCACTCATCAGTTTTTTCCCAAGGTGTTGGCCCCAGATCGGACATGGTTACGGCAATGGGGGATGCAGGCCTTGGCTGCATGGACAATCTTCTTCTGCGAGCAGAGTCCGCCACTACCCCGAGGGGTGACGTAGCTTCTGTACAGACCTTAATGGATTCAGTTGGCTTCTCTACTACCTGAAGTCTGCTGTGGCTCCTTCCAGAACATTGAAATATATGGGCCTCACCCTGGCTGCAGCTCTGGAGTGTTTTTTTCCTCTGGACTAACTATAGAAGTTGCATGCTACCTTTTCATCCACTGTTGTGTGGCTGGTGGGCCTCTGTGTGGACTTGCATGCAGGTGTTGGGCACTATGGTATATCTACCTTCTAGGCGATTCAGTTTACACAGTTCCATACAAGCTCCCTTCAGGGAGATCCTGGCGTAATGGGACAAGTGCGAGGAGCAATCCGATTTGGCTGAGCCAGTAAGCCAGGGGCTCCCTGGTCTTGTGGCTGCGCTCTCCCCGGCAGAGCAAATTCTTTCTCCCTGTGTATTGGAAAGTAGTTCCCTCCAATGCCAGGCTATCCAGTTGGGGAGGTGTCCTGGGACTTTGCTCTGCTCAGGATCATTGGAGAAATAAAGACTAGCGATCAATATCCTGGAACTTCCGGTGATCAGTCTACATCTGGATCATGGACGGATCGACTCCGGGGGCTCCCGGTGCTGATCCTTTGGACGCTGCAACGGCGGTGGCTTATGTCATTCGAAAACAAAGCAAGTGTGTTGGCAGCCCTGGTTGTAGCCAGGATCCTCAGGTGGGCAGAACAGTGGAGAAACAAGTTGCATTCACAGATGACATACCAACCAATATAGCTTTCTTGACTCCCTTTAAATAAAGAGTCCACTTGTTCTGGTAAGAGTCCATTCTGTCTAATGGTGGAAAAAGTACACCTGGTGTCCCACAATTTTGGATTAGATGATTTTCTCACATCAGATTTCTTCAGTATTTTGGACTTATTTGGAACTGTTGTTCTTCTCCTCGGTTTCTTTTTTTTTTTTCATTTGATTGCTATACCTATAATGATTTAATGCACTAATTTTCCTGCGCTGCAAAGATTGCTGTGTATATCTGCTTGCAATCTATTCTAATGGTTTTTTTGCTAGCTGCTCATTTTACATCTGCCAGCGCAATATCGGCTTGTTCACTTCTAAGTATCCCGTTGACCATAAAGAACCAGAAAGAAACTAAAACAAAACTTAAACACAAGAAATAATAGCATAGTATGATATACAATAGCCAAAACTAAAGACATGAGAGGTGAAGCCAGGTTTTTCTCATTTGGGGTCCATCTCCAGGTTCTTGCATAGACTGTGAAATACAGTAAAGTCTCTGTATGGCGGACATAGGCCTACCGGGGGGGGGGGGCTGGATATACACTGGGTGTAGCTTACCCTACCCCCAGGCTAGTATGAAAGTGCAAACAATTATGAGGGACTGCATCCAGTAAAAGAGAAAATAGTCACTTAGGCACAAATCATCTTCACTGAATGTGGAAACTTCACACTGGACCTTCACACTGGAATGCAATTTGTATTCTGTGCCTCACCACTTTTCCTCCAGACTCCGTGACCTTGATTTCCAAATGAAATGCAAAATTTTTCAGTCCGTGATGATTTCGGGAGCCATGTCATCTGCTGGTGTTGGTCCGCTGTGTTTTCTCAAGTCCAAAGTCAGCACAGCCCTCTACCAGGAAATTCTAGAGCACTTCATGCTTCCATCTGCTTACCAGCTTTATGGAGATGCTGATTTCATTTTCCAGCAGGACTTGGCACCTGCCCACACTGGCAAAAGTACCAATACCTGGTTTAATGATCATGGTATCACTGTGCTTGATTGCCCAGCAAACTCATCTGCCCTAAACCCCATAGAGAATCTGTTGGCTTTGTAAAGAGGAAGATGAGACACCTGACCCAACAATGCAGATGAGCTGAAGGCTGCTATCAAAGCGACCTGGGCTTCTGTAATACCTCAGCAGTGCCACAGGCTGATTGTCTTCATGCCACCCCGCATTGATGCAGTAATTCATGCAAAAGGAGCCCCGACCAAGTATTGAGTGCATACAATACTGTACATGGACATATATTTCAGTAAGACAACATTTCTGAATTAAAAAACTTTTTTTGGGTAGTCTAATGTAAAATTCAAATTTTCTGAGATACTGAATTTTTGGTTTTCACTAGGTGTAAGCCATAATCCTCAAAATTAAAAGAAAGAAATGCTTGAAATATATCACTCTGTAACACATCTATATAAAATATAAGAGTTTAATTTTTATAATTGAATGACTGAAATTAACTTTTAGATGATATTGTAATTGTATGAGATATGTATATATTTTTAAAAAAACTGTCATTTTCGGTTTCAGCCAAGTGCATCTTGAATTTTTGGTTTTGGCACCAACATTTTCAGACCTCTACTTTATTTTCCTATATAACACTGGTTAGTGTTTGCTATTGGACAAGGTCTTGCAAACATAGAGTAGTTGCATTCAACTTTGAATCTTCTCTTATTAAAGTTGGTTTGTAGTCCAGATGTACAGTAGATCCTTTATCAATGGATTTACTGTGTCCTTGTAACTCTAATTGTTCTGTATGCAACTTTGTATAACACATTGTTCAAGTTTCTGTGCTCTGGCATAGGTAAATATTCATGTGACACATTAGATTTTTGGCTCAGTTAAAGTCTCCCAGTTTCTTTCACAACCTTGTTTCATACTTCAAAATTAGATAAATCATATATCACTTGGTATTTGATGACTATTGAATAAAGAATTTGGATGGATTCCAGAGTGCGGCTTCTTTCCATATATCCATATTCCATGTTTGTGACGAGTGGGAAGTTGTCTGAACCTGGCACCTGGAGTGAAGGTACCAATAATCAACACGTATGTTTGAAGGTTTTCACAGAGCGGTGCTACCCTGTGTGTATAAATCATATATCAAAATTTTAGTACAGAGGCTCTGACCATTCCCCTTTTTCATAAAGGGCTCTCTGTACAAAAACACATACTGTAGTAAAATGAATTTTTCTCCTAACTTAAAAGCCAAATAAACATGGAGACCTAAATGTGTAGACCTTTTCAGAAAGAATATTAACACCATACATCCACCCCACCACCCTGGTGGCTGTTGCACTTTCTGCACCCATGCAGCTGGTGCAGCAGTCCAGGGATTTGAATTCCCCACTCTTCTCTCAGCATTGCTTCCGGGACTGGTCAGTGTGATACTCTGTTTCAGCACTAACCGATCAGAATAACTTTAAATGCATATAAAAGAGAAAAATGGGCCTCAAAAAAGGCGGAGGAGTTTATTGTTAGCGTTCCAACAATACAAGGAAAGCAAAAAGAAGTGTAAGAGCACAATCAGGGCAGCTAAAATAGACCATGAAAGGCACATAGCAGAGGAGAGTAAAAAAAAGGCAAGACATTTTTTAAATACATTAACAGTAATAAAGTGAGGCCAGAGTTTATTGGCCTCATAAAGGACGATGAAGGGAATTTAGCTACAAAAGACAAACAAGGCAATGGTTTTAAATTCATCCTTCTAAGCTCTTTCAAAGGAAAAAGAGGGATATAGTATCCAAGACTGTAATGTTAGTAATCCGTTACAGAATGTACCCTTGTGGCTAACAGAAGCCAGTGTCAGAAATAGACTTGAAGAACTTAACCCATATACATCACCAGGAACAGATGGCTTACACCCAAGGGTCCTTAAGGAACTCAGTCAGGTGATAGCTAGACCATTGTTCCTATTTTTTATGGGCATTTTACTGACTGGAATGGTACCAGCTGATTGGAGAAAAGCCAACGTGGTACCAATATTTAAAAAAGGGCCAAGATATATCCCTACAAACTACAGACCAGTCAGTCTAACAATGTTTGTAAGCTAATGGAGGGGATGATGAGGATATCCAAGAGTTTGCTGATGAAAACAGTAGCATTAGTAGTAATCTGCATTGATTCATGAAGGATCGTTCTTGCCAAACCAATCTGTTATTCTATGAGGAAGTGAGCTGCCATCTAGATAAAGAAAGGCCTATGGATGTGGTATATCTGGATTTTGCAAAGGCATTTGATACAGTTCTCCACAAATGTTTACTTTACAAACTGTGGTCTGTCGGCATGGACCATAGGGTATGCACCTGGATAGAGAACTGGCTACAGGGGCAGGTCCAAAGAGTGGTGATAAATAGCGAACACTCAGAATGGTCTGGTGTAAGGGGACCCCCGAAGGATCTTTTCTGTTACCAATTCTTTTTAATGTATTTATAAATGTCATAGAGGATGAGATAAACAGCTCAATCTCAGTATATGCGGATGATACTAAGCTAAGCAGGGCAATAACTTCACAGCAAGATGTGCAAACCTTACTGGAAGACCTAAATAAAATAATGGGTTGGGCAACTACATGGCAAATTAGGTTTAATGTTGAAAAAAGTAGTGCATATGGGTGTTTAAAAATACAAATGCAAGTTGCTCGCTTGGGGGAGAACCTCTGGGGGGAGTCCAGGATGGAAAAAGATCTGGGGGTCCTAGTAGAAGACCGGCTCAGCAATAGCATGCTGTTGCAAGCAAAGTCAACAGAATATTAGCATGCATTTAAAAGGGTATTTACTCCAGAGATAAAATCATAATTCTCCCATTTTACAAGACTCTGGTCCAGCCGCATCTTGAGTATGCTGTCCAATTTTGGGCACCAGTCCTCAAGAGGAATGTGCAGGAACAAAGCTAATAAAGGGACTGGCGGACCTCAGTTATGGGGAAAGACTACAAGCACTAAACTTATTCTTTCTGAAGAAGACACTTGAGAGGAGATATGATCGCAATATTTAAATACCTTACTAGTGACCCTAGCATAGGGAAAACCCTTTCAGTGGGAGGGAGTTTTAAAAAGGCACGCAGCCATTTGTTGAAATTGTAATAGAAGTTTTTAAACCTTAAACTTGCGTAGAGGGATCTTCTTCTACTGTCCTCTGTTAGTTAGGGTAAGGGTGTGGAATTCTCTCCCACAAGCAGTGGTATCAGCAGGGAGCGTTGTTTAAAAAAAAAAAAAAAAAAAAAAAACTACTATATGGGCATCTTCATGATCACAACATATAGGGGTGTGCATGGGCATCCTCAGAACTTTTTTCAGGGGGGGCATCATTTTAAGGTCACCCATGCTCTGCCCCTTTTCAACAATGTCATGAAGGGGAGGGGCTTAGTCATTATCACATAAAGCACGATAACCCTCACCCCTTCCACTGCCACATATGACACTTTTTTTTTGGGGGGGAGGGTTAGTGTACCTGGTTTTGCCATGGCCATCTGAGCCACATGCAAAACATGCTGTGACCACAGCAAGCGAAGGTATAAATATACAATCGATCAATTACAAAAAAAAATACACCTGCATGGTCCAGCATTGGCTTAACCGCTTAACAACTGACCCATAGCCAAATGACGGCTACAGGGCGGTTGCTTAGTCCTGGGAGGACGCACAGTGACGTCCTCCCAGAATTGCGGGTCCCGCACGTGAGACTGTCCGTGCTCACTGGGTTCACAGGACACGGATCGCGGTAAACGGCCAATGGTGGCGGCCGTTTACCACGTGATCGCTCCATCCAATGATGGAGCGATCACTATATAAACACAGGAGGTTCAGACAGGGTTCATCTCCCTCCTCTCCTCACACCGCTGCAGCATGTGAGGAGAGGGTGAGAGATCGAACCCATACAGTGAGTAAAAAAAAACATTTTGTTGTGCCCAGCAGTGCCCCACAGTGCCACATTGTTGTGCTACTTGGCGATCTGTGCCACTACAGAGCCACACCAGTGCCACCTGTGCCACTCCAGAGCCACATCAGTGCCACATGTGCCACTACAGTGCCATACCAGTGCCACATCAGTGCATCTACAGAGCCACATCAGTGCCACTACAGTGCTCATCTCTGCCACTACAGTGCTTATCTCTGCCAATACAGTGCCCATCAGTGCCACCTGTGCCCATCAGTGCTATCAGTGCAACTACAGTGCCATTTGTGCCACCCGTGCCCATCATTGCCACTACAGTGCCCATCTGTGCCACCTGGGCCCATCAGTGCCACCTGTGCACATAAGTGAGTGCTCATCAGTGCAGCCGCAGTGCATTAGTGCACATTAGTGCACCCTTGTCACTGCACATAAGTGCACCTCATCAACACCCAGCAGTGCAACCTCATCTGTGCACATAACTGCACCCTCATTAGTGCACCCCCATCAGCGCACATCAGTGCACATAATTACACCCACATCAGTGCACCCTCATCAGCAACCAGCAGTGTGCGCTCATCAATGCACATAAGTGCACCCTCATCAGCGTACATCAGTGCACCCTCATCAGCACCCAGCAGTACACCCTCATCAACGCACACTCATCAGCACCCAGCAGTGCAACCTCATCAGTGCACATTACTGCACCCTCATCAGCGCACATCAGTGTACCCTCATCAGCGCACATCAGTGTACCCTCATCAGCACCCAGCAGTGCACCCTCATCAGCACCCATCAGTGCATCCATATCTGCTTTAGTGCCCCTATCCAACACGGTCTCCAGTATGGCAAAAACAATTTCTCTACAGAGGAGGCATACCAGCTCCTTAGCCTGAGCGACGAGAGCATCGGGGAGCTCTCTGAGGCTGAGTCTGGGTCTGTGCCTGATTCCTTTTCTGAATATGACCCCTTTCCAAGCAGTGGGTCTTATACAGAATCAGCAGATGAAGAGCAAAGTGTGCCCGCAAAAAGAAGGCATTCCGGTGAGGAGTGTGATGACTACATAGACATAAAAAAAACTGCCACGTCCAAATAACACAAAGTGAACTAGATATGAGAAATAATCCCATATGTAAATGATCCCCCTGGACTTTTTAGGCAGATAAAGTACATAGAGTAATCAAAAAAAGAAGGAAGGGAAGGAAGGGTGAATATATAGTAAAAAGTTGAACATTTTATTGATACATAGAATATAAAACCATAATAGACGGAAATATACACATGTATCCGTCACATACAGGAACAAATCATGTGTTAGCATGTAAAAACAACATACAAATACAAGGTGCCACAGTAGATTGCAACATAGATGAAGTTGGACTTAATGTGTGGAAATTGCACACTCAGGTAGCCACTGATAACAGGGGATCCAGGGGCAATTTCACAATCGTCCCAACATGTTTCGGATTTGAGTTTTCCTTCTTCAGGGGATATTTGGCATTAAATGCAACAAAATATGCGGTCTGTAGAAGAGTAAAGCATGAATGACATAAGTATATAATATGAGGATTTTTTTTTTTAAAACAATATTTTTTATTTAGATTTCAAATATATTCACATACATTCACATTGCAAAGAAGCAGTGTGGTTACAGACATAGTTCATCAGGCATTGTTTGTGCATCTTCTTTGCTTGATACGTTTGCAAAGAACTAGATCAATTATATTAAAAAACTTAACAAATTTAACATACCCAAAATGTAGATAAGCCTTAGCTACCATTCCCAAGACCTGTGTGATGTGGTTTCATTCTTGTTTATACCCAGATTTTCCAAGAGTGTTGAAATTTTTCCAATGCTAAGGAGTTGGTTGCAATTGCTTTCTCAAGCATCATGTTGGCATTTACCGTGTTTTTAACACCTGAGATGTTTGGAGCTTGTAGAGATTTCCATCTCTGTAGTAACAAGGATCTTGCTGCTATTAGTGTGTGTGTGTTACTACTTGCCAATATTCTCTGGGATAGATGTCCACCCCCAAATTCAGGATGGCCAGCTCTAGGTTTGGTTTGACTAGGATGCCTGTGCATTGGGCTAGCAGCTTAAAGGTCTGTGTCCAGAAGCTTGTAATCACTGGGCATTCCCACACCATGTGTAGTAGATTGCCGACTTGCCCGCACCCTCGCCAGCATAACTGGGACTGGTCAGGGTAAAACTTGGCCAACCTGAAGGGGGTGTAGTGCCACTTATTCCACAATTTTAGGGATAATTCCCAATGAGCTTCACAGTGCGCAGGGTGACGTATAGATTGTATCGCTTTTTTCCGTCTCTCAGGTGTAAAGGTCTGTTTGAGGTCTTTTTCCCATTTGCACATTGATGTTTTATGGAGTATATCACCTTGGAGATACCCGTAGATTGTAGTTATGTCTTTGTTTGTTTTATTGGACGACTGTAGGTGGGACCAAATTTTGGAGTTTATAAGAACCTTGTTCCAGGGGTGTTTAGATAGATGAGTTAAAATTCTGGAGATGGTAAATGATTCTGTGAGTGGGAGATTGAATTCTTCCAATATAGCATTTGTTGTTTTTAGTTTTTTTTTTTTATTATCGTATAGCTGGTGAGTTGTTATCCCTTTTGAAACTAAATGGGTGGTTTGGAGCATAGGGATTATGGCGCTCAGAATTTTTAGGGGAGGATTAAGGTTATGAGAAATATCGCATGTGTTTATTTTATGATCTAAAAATCTCCAAGCCTTGAGTGTAGATTGTAGTGTGATTGGGAGGGAAGTAAGTTCCCAAGGTACCCAGTGGTCTGTGGTGATAAACCAGTATAAATCCTTCTTTGGAGATGTCATCTGTTCTATTTCTTTCCATTAGGGAGGGTCATCTACTCTCATCCATTCCTTTAGTGGAGCTATTTGAGCTGCTTTGTAGTAATTTGGGATGTTTGGGATGCCTGCTCCCCCCAACGATCTATGGCGGTATTAAAATTTGTTTCGTATATCTTGGCCTCTTTCCCTGCCAGATAAATTTTGTGACAATGGCGTTGATCTTTAAAAAGTATTTGTTGGGGATCATGATGGGTAGGTTCCTAAAGATGTATAGCAGTTGGGGAAGAATGCTCATCTTGAAAGTAGCTATCCAACCTCCCCATGCAAGTTCTATTTTGGATATTCTTTCCATTTCAATTGTTGTTTTGGATATTAGCGGGGGTAGGTTCGCGGTTATTAACTGGGACGTTTTAGAGGTTAGGGCTATGCCCAAGTAGTGCAACCCATCAGGGGTACCAACTCCAGGGGTAGGGGAGCAGGGATTGTATATGTCTCTTGATACTTGGGTGAATTCCAAGGTCCAGTATAGTGGATTTGGATGTATTAACTCTGTAGTAAGATATGTCACTGAATTGTTGTAAAGTTTGGTGGGCATTAGAGATTGTTTGGGATCTGTGAGCAATAAAATGATATCGTCTGTGAACAAATTTATCTTATGGTGGTGGTTCTGAATCTTAAAACCTTTTATTAGTGGGTGGGACCTAATGGTTTCTGCCAAAGGTTCTATTATTAAATTGAAAATTGAAGGTGAAAGGGGGCAGCCTTGCCTAGTGCCATTGGATGTTGAAAGGGTTTGATAGTACTCCTGATGTGTATACTTGTGCTTTAGGGTGTGAATATAGAGAAGAGATTGCAGATTTGATGTGTCCAGAAAACCCAAATTTAGTCAATACTTGGGACATGTAACCCCAATGCACCCTGTCGAACGCCTTTTCTGCGTTCAATGCTAGAAGCAGAGAAGGCGTTCGAGTACGTTCAGCCTGATTTATCACATTAATCACCCTTCTGGTTGCGTCTGATGTCTGACGTCTACTTACAAACCCTGTTTGGTCTCTCTTGATTAGAGACGGCAACACCAACATTAACCTTTTGGCTAGCAATTTAGCATAAATCTTAACATCACAATTTAGCAACGAGATTGGTCGAAAATTGGAAAGCGTTGTAGGTTATTTCCCTGGTTTGGGAAGTGTTATCACGTAAGCTCTCAACATCTCCGGGGGGGGAGGGAGGATGTATTGGTTGCCAAATCAAAAACCCTGGAGAGGTAAGGTGCTAAAATTTCATTGTTTAATTTATAGTATTCATTGGGAATGCCATCAGGGCCTGGGGATTTTCCATTCGGGAGAGATTTGATAATCTTGGAAATCTCGTGGGGAGTAATAGGTGCATTTAGGTCTTGAATTTGCTCATGTGTTAATCTGGGTAATGAGATCTTCTCTAGGAATGCTTGTATCTGTGCCGTGGAAGGTTGGTGAGTATCTGCAAATCTTGTGCACGTCTGTGCACATTTTTCCAAAACGGATCAACACGATGTACCCCACAGGTGCCGGACACAAACAGTAACGGACTTGGTTTGGAATCCGGCTCACCTTCCGAATCCCTATCAAGTCTGTTACCCATTTCAATAGGATTTCAGCAATAAAAATCCCTAAGTAAATTCAAACTGTATAATATAAAGTACAGCACAGCAGCACAATATTTAGCAGCAATTGTAATTGTAGCAGCAGTTGTAATAACAACAATATGACAGCAGTATCTTATTAATAACTAGGAGTAATCACGTATACATTGTAAAAAACAATCATCACTGCTTGACAAGAATGTCTACACCGAGGACAATACAAAGGATAAGCACGATAGGTCTGTGAGACCTGAATCACTATAGGCATTTATCAATTTACACAATCCACCTCTATGAATCTCCAGAGTTCTAGAGTCACAGAACTTGTCCGTCCACACCACAAACCTGAGGGTATGGAATCAATATTCCATCTCCGTATTACAACTTTCCCTATGCTAAACTACGGGCGAGAATATCTCCCCCCCGATAAACAAAGTCCCTGCCACCGTGACAAACTGTTGCATAGTTGTCCCCTGCCTCTTATAAACAAGGAGCGAGTCTGACCCCTCCTGTACAATAATACAGTAATACCTTTCTCATGAACAAGGAGAGAGTCTAACCCCTCCTGTTCAGAAATATCTCTTACTTCCCTTTTTTTCTTAAAAGATCATGCCGCATCCAGAACAAGCAATAATTCAATCAACATAAAATATATGCCAGAATCATTACTCACCTGGAGTTACGGAACCATCCTCTGCTACCATTTGTTAGATTTTCCCTTCTATGGTCCTGCTGTTGGGCTGCCCAAATAGGTTTGGGTGTGGCTGGGACTTCAACCGGTTGGACAATCAATAAACCAAAACAAGTTGTAGGTTCATAAAGATTGCAAAGGTTTTATTACGTAACAAGGTATTTTATAAACTTTAACCACAAATGCTCCCCTTAACTCCCCTTAACCACTATACCCACCCATACTGCTGTAGCCAATTACAATGCCTACAGCTATATTCTCCCCCGATACAACAAGGTTATACAAAGTTTAACACTGAATTATATATATGACGTATAATATAGGTATAATATAGGTGAGTAAACAACATGTTATTTAAGCTTCTTCCTTTTATGTTGCAGAAGCTTGCATATTTCTTCTCCAAGCCTTGCAAAGAGCTGCAAAATATCTGGTTCCATTTCCTCCCCTAGCAATTGCGGTTAGATTGCGGTTAGATTGTCTACACACCTGTAGCTTACTTCTCTTTATAAAAATGATTATAGAAAGTTAAAAATTTTCCTCATAGGGGGCGTGGCCTGGAGCTCAATGCAGTGAGACGTGCCTAGTGTGAGCTCCGCACTTATTTCATCCTAAATAGAAATCCTGCTTGAAGGACGATATATCCCGGACATCCCCAGAGAGCCGAGGACTTGGGGAGTATGTCGCCACCAAAATCCGCCAAAGATGCGGCCAGTAAGCTGGCTAAATTCCGGTTACAAGACGGTGCGGGGGATACTCCTTTTAAAAATTGAAAGATATTAGTAAAAATATTTCTCTTCATTCGATGTCCACACATCTGTTAGATTGGCGTTAGATTGGCGTTAACGATCCCCTCCTTTACCTTGGTCTATAAAACGTCGAGAAACGTTCCGAACCTCTTCTTTATACGTTCGAAGACGTTGTATTTTCCTTCTTCGAATTTATTGTACAACAAATGAGTGGATATAATATGGATATAATATGCAGTATATATATTAAGTCACAA
>BLSH010069977.1:523373-543163 GCA_018402905.1 Glandirana rugosa | reverse complement strand
CAGAGGGTTATATCTGCAGCCCTTTTTGACCTCACTAGAGATAGGGGGTCACATCATCTGGTAAGGGCATTACCTTACTTTTGTCACCTACGGTGTTTATTCAAGGTGGTGGTGGACATTCAAGTTGCACTTCTGATGATTTATGCACACCAATTTTCCTGAAATATCCTCACGTGGATTGTGATTTGAAGGACTCAAATAATAGAGACATTTTTTGGATGCACTTTAATATTGGTTCATCCTACCCTTTCACTTATAAGTGTGGTTTGTTTATTGATTTAACTTTTTAAGTTTGATTTAATTTTACATGCAAATGTTCATTATTTAGGTGGTGTTTTTTGATTTTTTATTATCAGCACCAGCTGGGTACACTTTCCAATTACCTATCATTTGGAGGGAGAGTAAACCCACCTGCACTTTTGTTTTTCAACATTTTGATATCTAGCGCAACATTTTTCTCCTTTCTAAGCTTACTCTTCCAGACCCAGCAGTTGTCCACACTGCCCTTCTCCTGCGCAGTCTTTGAGGGAGAGGTGGATTATTGCAGGGCAGCTCAACACAACAAACTGGGTTAGACAACCTCCTGATCTCAGACTGCAGAGCACAAACCAAGGAATTTAGACAGGCAATGTCATCACGTAGACTAGAAACCTGCATACAAATCCCAGCTTCCACAAAGCACCACGGAAAATAAATGGCAAACAAGTATTGCACTGAACTAAACCAAACATCTTTAAAGAGAGATTTACTTAAATTCAAACACAGGCACTAATCAAATAGAGTTGGCTGTCTCCAAACTCCTGCTGTTTTCAAACTACTGTTTGTTCAAAACTATGCACTTTTGTCCTACTGCACTTCTGTACTGCTGCAATTGGAAAGAGCAACTATCAAGAGTAAACTCTACAAGAGTTGCTTACCTTCTTAAATACAACACTAATTAAGCACCAATTTGGTCAACACCCCACCTCTATTACATATGCTAATTGACAACACCCAGTATTCAACACCTCAACAGCACTTAGCAAACAAACACTAATAACAACACAGCCAAAATACCAATGTTAACAAGCAAACAATTTAAGAAAAGCAATTTGAAATACTTTAAGGAAACTAGAAATAATTTAAACTTACTGTATCCAACTACTGTTTTTTCAAAACTATGCACTTTTGTCCTACTGCACTTCTGTACTGCTGCAATTGGAAAGAGCAACTATCAAGAGCATGTTGACATGGAGGAATGGAAGAGGAATCCAGTGGCAACCTGTGAAGTTCTGTTGAACTCCATGCCCAAGAGGGTTAAGGCAGTGCTGAAAATAATGGCGGCCACACAAAATATTGACACTTAGGGCCCAATTTGGACATTCTCACTTAGGGAGTGTACTCCTTTTTGTTGCCATCAGTTTAGAAATGAATGGCTGTGTTAAATTATTTTGAGGGGGCAGCAACTTTACACTTTTATACAAGCTGTACACTCGCTAATTTACTTTACAAAGTATCATTTCTTCAGTGTTGTCACTTGAAAAGATATAATAATAAATGTGAGGCTTTATGGGCACAATAGCAGCTTTATACTATTGTGCCCATATAGCTGCTGTTGTGCATCTATATGGGCACAAAAGCATCTATATGGGCACCAGGGCCGTCTTTAACGCAGGGCAAAAGGGGCAGCTGCCCAGGGCCCTGCCATTGTTGTGGGGCCAAAAACATCTGCCCCTCGAGCCCGCGCTGCGGCTGCTCATATTTTCCAACTGTCACGGATGTCTGCCTGTTCCCATGTTCCTGCTGCTCTAGAAATAAGAACCGCGATCGGAACAGCTTACAGCCGTTACTTTCATTGCTATTGCATCGCTGTATGTCAATATTAGTGACTGCTGCCCACAGCGTGACTGGAATCTCCGCCCCTCTGTACCTCCCCCTACCTCGCTTCTCCAGCAGTTTTGCAGGTACAGCCAGTGTCCTGGTGGAATAAAGGGACATCCCCGAGGTGGAGCCCGCTGGCCTCTGCTCTTTGAGTGGGCGGAATGGGAATGTGCCCGACATCTGCGATCACACCCGCCGGGAAGTGGGTTGGTGCAAAAGTGAGCAGAGGTAGACAAGGCAGTGTGTTTGAGTGTGTTTGGAGGTAAAATCATTTTGCTGAACCTCATGTATTAGCTTGCAGGCACTTCTATGCTAAGTCTGCTGGGTTATTGCAGCTTAGCATAGAAGTGCTGCCTGTTAGCTGACAAATGGGAAGCACTATGCGAAAATGGGCTTAAGGATTGTCACTGTCTCCGAGTTTTCACTGCCCCTGGCATAAGTCCTCCAAATTCTCCCTGGTATGTGCCCTCCTAGCCCCATACTATGCCCTCCTGACCCCCATGGTGTGTGCCCCTCCTGACCCCACATGGTGTGTGCCCCTCCTGACCCCACATGGTGTGTGCCCCTCCTGACCCCACATGGTGTGTGCCCCTCCTGACCCCACATGGTGTGTGCCCCTCCTGACCTCACATGGTGTGTGCCCTCCCAGCCCACATACTATGCCCTCCTTTCCCCTCCTGGTGTGTGCCCTCCCGACCCCCCTTGGTGTATGCTCTCCTGACCCCTGGTGGCTTTCCTCCTGACTTCTCCTGATGTGTGTGCCTTTCTGATCCCCCCCCCGGGTGTGTGCCCTCCTGATCCTCCTCCTGGTGTGTGCCCTCCCAGCCCCTGTACTGTGTTCTCCTGACCCCCCCGTGTGTGCCTTCCCACCACCGTACTGTGCCCTTCTGACCCCTTTAACAGTGCCATGCTAACACCCACACTGTGTCTTCTTGACCCCCTGTCCTATGTCCTTGTCACGCCCAATCCTTTACCCTGATGACACCCAGTCCTCTGCCCGGGTGACCACTGTTACTTACTACTGACATCTGTACACTGCCCTACCTACTACTGACCTCTGTACACTGCCCTACATCCTACTGACCTCTATTCACTGCCCTAACTACTACTGATCTCTGCACATTGCTCTACATACTACTGACCTCTGCACACTGCCCTACATCCTACTGACCTCTGCACACTGCCCTACATACTACTGACCTCTGCACACTGCCCTACCTACTACTGATCTCTGCACATTGCTCTACATATAACTGACCTCTGCACACTGCCCTACATCCTACTGACCTCTGTACACTGCCCTACATCCTACTGACCTCTGTACACTGTCCTACCTTCTACTGCCCTCTGTACATTACCCTACTACAGACCTCTGCACACTGTCCTACCTACTACTGACCCCTGTACACTCCCCTACATACTAATGACCCCTGTGCGCACTGCCCTACCTTCTACTGACCTCTGTACACTGCCCTACATACTACTGACCTCTGTACACTGCCCTACCTACTACTGACCCCTGTACACTGCCCTACCTACTACTGACCTCTGTGCACTGCCCTACATCCTACTGACCTTTGTGCACTGCCCTACATCCTACTGACCTCTGCGCACTGCCCTACATACTACTGAACCCTGTACACTGCCCTACCTACTACTGACTCCTGTACACTGCCCTACCTACTACTGACTCCTGTACACTGCCCTACCTACTACTGACCCCTGTACACTGCCCTACCTACTGCTGACCCCTGTACACTGCCCTACCTACTACTGATCCCTGTACACTGCCCTACCTACTACTGACCTCTGTCCACTGCCTTACCTACTACTGACCTCTGTACACTGCCCTACATACTACTGACCTCTGTACTCTGCTCTACATACTACTTACCCCTGTACACTGCCCTACCTACTACTGACCCCTGTACACTGTCCTACCTACTACTGACCTCTGTACACTGCCCTACATACTACTGAACTCTGTACCATGCTCTACATACTACTGACCTCTGTACCATGCTCTACATACTACTGACCTCTGTACACTGCTCTACATCCTACTGACCTTTGCACACTGCCCTACATACTACTTAGCCCTGTACACTGCCCTACATCCTACTGACCTCTGTACACTGCCCTACATCCTACTGTCCTCTGCATACTGCTCTACATACTACTGACCTCTGTACACTGCTCTACATACTACTGACCCCTGCAGACTGCCCTACGTACTATTGACCTCTGTACACTGCCCTACCAACTACTGACCTCTGTAAACTGCCCTACCTACTACTGACCTCTGTACACTGCCCTACATCCTACTGACCTCTATACACTGCTCTACATCCTACTGACCTCTGTACATTGGGCTGGTGGTTTTGTTAACTGCTGCAGCTTGGCTTTGCATGTTTTTGCTAAGTCTGTAATCTGTGACATGTTTGCTGGTGTGTCAGTATGGTACTGACTATGTCTGCGGAAATGTTTCTGGTGTGTCAGTATGGTACTGATTCTATGTCTGCAGATAGGTTTCTGGTTTGTCAGTATAGTGCTATGTCTGATTTGCTGTTTGTGGGCGTATTTTTGGTGTGTAGTTTAGTACCTATTTTGTGTTTTCTGACATGTTTTTGGTGTGTATGTATGGTAATGTTTCTTTGCAGGCATGTTTTATAAATGGATGGTAAAAGAATAAAAATGGACAAAAGGTTGTAACCTTCAGCATCCAATCAGTAAGTTGTAATAATGTGCTGTAACTGCTAGCAACCAGTATGTAGGTGGGAATGATGCACACTTATCTCTAGCAACCAATCAATGAGCAATAATGATGTGCAGTAACTTCTAGCAACCCATCAGTGAGTGGTAATGATGTGCAGTAACCTCTTGCAACCAATCAGAAAGTGCTAATAATGTGCAGTAACCCCTTGCAACCAATCAGTGAGTGGTAATGATGTGCAGTAACCTCTAGCAACCAATCAGTGAGCGGTGATGATGTGCTGTAACCTCTAGAAACCAATAATTGAGCAGTAATAATGCACAGTAACCTCTAGCAACCAATCAGTGAGCAGTAAGCATGTGCAATTACCCTTTAGCAACCAATCAGCGAGTATGGACCAGTTCTTTGTTTACGCTATTAAAGTTTTTTGAGATATGTCTATGCATGTGTTTGTTTTTTTGTGATGTTGGGGTGGAGACCGAAATTGCATTGGGGGGGGGGCAAAAAAAATGCTTGCCCAGGGTCCAGTCAATATTAAAGACGGCCCTGATAGGCGCAATAGCATCTATATGGGCACAATTGCATAAAGATGCTGTTATGTTCATATAACTCCTATTGTGTTCATATAACTCCTATTGTGGCCATACAAATGCTATGGTCTCCTCCTTCTTCCCAGTACGTTCATCCAGAGTGTCAGATGTCAGAGAGCAGCAGCAGTCAGCAGAGCAGACTCAGAAAAAAGGCCACGGCGGACCCTGCAAGGACCACTCAGGGACACCAGTGTCCATGTGCGGACACCTTGCCGATTCCAGGGGGGGATGGGGGCACTTTACTATTGACATAAACACATTCACACACACCACAGGTTGAACTAGATGGACTGGTGTGTTTATTCAACCTTACCAACTATGTGATCCATCCAGGAAACGCTGCTGAAAGAAGGGGAGAAAAGCTGTGTAGGTACTGATGATAACTCAGCACCCACAAAGGTAAGTATAGTGGGAACCAGGAGTAAGAAGGGTGTATATATTTATTTTTTTACAAATGGAGCTCCCCTTTGGTAGTATTTAATCACCTCTGGGTTTTACTATACAAATAAAAAAAAAATTAAAAAAATGTTTTCTTCCTTTTTGTTATAAAAACAAGAAAAAATGTTGTGAGAAATTTGGTCTAAAATGTATTCTGCTACCTTTGTTAGCAAAAAAATAATCATATACCATATATACTCGTGTATAAGCTGACCCGAATATAAGTCGAGGCACCTAATTTTACCACAAAAAAACTGGGAAAACTTATTGACTCGAGTATAAGCCTAGGGTGGGAAATGCAACAGCTACTGGTAAATTAAAAAAATAAAAATAGATACCAATTGCACAGGTATTGTAGCCATTACACAGGTATTGTAGCCATTACACAGGTATTGTAGCCATTACACAGGCATTGTAGCCAGAACACAGGTATTGTAGCCATTATACATGTATTGTAGCCATTGCACAGGTATTGTAGCCAGAACACAGGTATTGTAGCCATTGCACAGGTATTGTAGCCAAAACACAGGTATTGTAGCCAAAACACAGGTATTGTAGCCAGAACACAGGTATTGTAGCCAGATCATGTATAATAGCGATTACACAGGGACTCAGCCATTACACAGAGAATCAGCCATTACACAGGGACTGAGTCATTACACAGAGAATCAGCCATTACACAGAGAATCAGCCATTGCCCATTGACTAAGCCATTACACAGGGACTGAGCCGTTACACAGAGAATCAGCCGTTACACAGGGACTCAGACATTACACAGAGAATCAACCATTACACAGGGACTCAGCCATTACACAGAGAATCAGCCATTACACAGAGAATCAGCCATTACACAGGGACTCGGCCGTTACACAGAGAATCAGCCATTACACTGGGACTGAGCCATTACACAGGGACAGGGAGCACAGTACCTTCTCTCCTCGTCAGCCGCTCCGGACCCGCCCAGTGACAAGCCAATCACTGGCAGTTACTGTGCAGCGAATCAGTCTATGTATGTGCTCTGTTCAGCGCACATACATAGACTTTTCAGACCACCCACAGAGGCTTCAGGCTCCCGCAGATGAGATGCTGTGGGGCACTGACTCGAGTATAAGCTGAGGGGGGCCTTTTTCAGCACAAAAAATATTCTGAAAAACTTGGCTTATACTCGAGTATATATGGTATATTATTTCGTCTTTTTGCAAGTTATAGTCTACAAACCATGGTATATATATTTGAAAATGTATTAGTCCTGATGTACTGATTTCCTATCACATTTCTTGAGGCCCTAAAATTCCAAGACCGTACAAATACCCCCAAAATGCCCCCTTTTTGGAAAGTAGACCATCCAGGGTGTTTAGTAAGACACATGACACATTTTGAAGTTATAATTTTTTGTCACAATGTTTTTGGAAAATTAAGTAATTGAATACAATTTGTTTTTATTTTCACTGTTGTCAATATAACAAGTTATTTCTCACAGACAGCATAGGCATACTTCAAGTGATACTAAAGTCTGTTTTTTAAAAAAAATAATAAACATGTTATACTTCCCTTCCCTGTGTAGTGGTTTTGCACAGAGCAGCCCCGATCCCCCTCTTCTCAGATCACTCTTCAGTGCTCTTGGCCCCTCCCATTGAGTGGGGCATCAAGCCGAGCCACAGCTCTCTGTGTTCCTTCAGACACAGAGCCGTGCTTTTAGCCCCCCGATTGGCTAACTGACTTTGACAGCAGCTGGAGCAAATGGCGTCTCAGCCAATTAGGAGGGGAGTCCCGGATGGCCGAGGCACTTGTGCACATCGCTGGATGGACATGGTAAGTATTAGGGGGGCTGCTACACACAGAAGGTTTTTTTTTACCTTAAAGCATAAAATTAATAATAAGATAAAAAAAAATGCCTGCCTTTACAACCACTTTGCTACTTCTGCTAAGTATAGGGATACCAAATGTGTGAGACAACCTAGCCCTAGACGCATAGAGGGGCCAAAAATTCAAGGGTCATTTTTGAAGTTTCAAGGAACATAAATTACATGTCTAATCGCATGATTTCAAAGCTGCATGTCAGCGCAATGTCAGGTGTAACATTGAAGACATCTGTGCAGCTTCATGTACAGATGGCTATACAAGTCGCACCTGAAATCGCAGAAAGTAGTGCAGAAACTACTTTTTCAAATTGATGTAGCACCGCATAGTCTGTGTAGCATCGATTTGAATGTGGCCATTGCCGATGATAGGGTGCGACTTGTCATGCAATTTGACCTGTCAAATCGCACGACACATCACTCCGATCTCTCACTGTCCATAGAACAAAATTGCAAAATTAATATAAATCACTCCAGATCTTTGCTTTAAGAGGGATTGATAGATGAGTCCCACCAGCCATGACAAGAAGTTGAAGCAGCAATCACCACTGTGTACATACCTCTTTTAGCATATATTGTGTGACCCCCTGTATAAGAGTGGTCACAAGTTGCCGTGAGTTAAGGTTATCAACAGCATCAAGCAGAGAAGCAGCTGTAATAACCATATTGCTGTGAGGTATAACGAGAGGTATGAATTCGAGTTCTTTGTCAGTACTTCAGATGGCTGTTTTCCAAGGCTGATTGAAGATTAATATATTGTTGCCCAAAATGTAACGGTAAAGCCACTAACAAATTGGCGAATGGATAGGTCCAAGACCCTGGATCAATGGAAGAACCTGGAATCACCGGACACTGCTGCGGATGGACAGATCTAGGAGCATTTAGTGGCCACAGAGAGGATAAAACCACTTTATTGATAAATTAGCCATTTATAATTCAATGGATGTTTTATCCCTGTGGACAGTGCAAAGGAATGATCTGCAGAGCGAGACAAAGCAATAGTCTGCAGCAGCAGCGGTCTATGCTTGTTAAATAAATTGACCATGTATAATTGCCTTGATGCCCTTAACTCATGGCAACTTGTGACATAACGTGCTTGCTGGACATCTGGAGCCCGAAGCAGTTTGAGAGATGGATGTTTTGCCTATGCTGATTGTGTACATAAAGTGTGTCAGATCAGTCTTATACAGGGGTTCAGTGGTATGTACACAGTGGTGATTGCTGCTTCAACTTCTTGTCACGGCTGGTGGGACTCATCTATCTATCCTTAAAGCAAAGATCTGGAGTGATTTATATTAATTTTGCAATTTTATTCTATGGACTGTGGGAGATTGCTTTATTCCTGATAGTGCTGCATTTACATATTCTGACTGTTTTAAATGTTTTGTGTTTGAACATTATGCACAGCTGCTTTCCTTGAGTTTTGTTCCTTTTTTATATGAAAGTTTTTTTGTGCAGATTCTCTCTGAATTTTTGAAATCACTCCAATGTTTAGGGTTTAGAGAGCCATTTTTTGCCACTAGATTTTAGAAATGCAGGAGAGAAAATAAAATGTGTTTTTTTACACAAAGTTGTCAATCAGAGATTTCTAACACACAGCATAGGCATACATAGAATTACACCTCAAAACACATTCTACTACTCCTACTGAGTATGGCTATACCACATGTGAGACTTTTTCAGTTGTTGGACTGATTATGTACCAGACAGTATCTTGTGTATCACAAAAATAAACCCATTTTATAAAAAACTGTGTACTGTAAGACTCCATGTACAGTACAGCTCCTAAACTTAGTTTAGGAGCATTTGGAGTTTTTTTTGCCAAAGCTCCTAAACTCAACTCCATTAAACCTATGTGTCCTTGTACACATAGGCTTTTACCAGAGTTTAGGAGCTGCTGCAGGTAGGGGAGCTTCAACCTCCCTCTCCTGAATGCGGAAGAATTGCGTTCAGGAAAGGAACGTTTTGACCGACGGCCTCCTTAAAACCTAAACCATGGAAAAACATGCCTAGATTTTGCAACAATTTTGTGGTTTCCTGCAGCAAGTGGTCAAAGTATGCTATATGTGTACATGAAGCCTAATGAGTCGTGTTTGTACGATTGGTCAGGAAATATAGCTTCATCCCAGTTGATGCCTTCTGAGAGGAAATGCGTTGGATTGGAGCTAGCAAAGTGACATCGACTAGCATTGACTGCACTGCAGGCAGATTCTATCCATATCACTCAAATTCATTGTCCTTGAGGTAAGTGCAACTTGTATTTAACCACTAAAGCCCCGGAAGGATTTTCCCCCTTAATGACTAGGACATTTTTTGCGATACGGCACTGCATTGATTTTTGCGACGTTGTACCCAAACAAAATTGATGTCCTTTTTTTCCCACAAATAGAGCTTTCTTTTTGTGGTATTTGATTACCACTGTGGTTTTTATTTTTTGCGCTATAAACAAACAAAGCGACAATTTTGAAAAAAAAATAACATTTTTTTTTTACTTTTTGCTATAGCACATATCCAAAAAAAATATAAAAAAACAAATGCATTCATCAGTTTAGAAAAAGACAAAAGGAGGCGCCTCTAAGTGCAGTATTACAAAAGATTTATTACAGTAATGGTATAAAAACACTCACATGGTGAAGCAGCATAAACAGCATAATCAGCATGGGTAGTCCATGGTGGCGTCACTGCAGCCTCTGTGATGGGGAGAGCGTCTCCAAATGTAGACAGGTGTCCAGGTGTAAGCAGAGTCGTCCAGGGAAGATGGTAGGAAGCCGGCTTGTGGATCCAGGACGAGGTATGGAGCACAGGAGACGGGGCGCAGGGGAGTGATGTCATCAACGCGCCCCATCTCCTGTGCTCCATACCTCGTCCTGGATCCACAAGCCGGCTTCCTACCATCTTCCCTGGACGACTCTGCTTACACCTGGACACCTGTCTACATTTGGAGACGATCTCCCCATCGCAGAGGCTGCAGTGACGCCACCATGGACTACCCATGCTGATTATGCTGTTTATGCTGCTTCACCATGTGAGTGTTTTTATACCATTACTGTAATAAATCTTTTGTAATACTGCACTTAGAGGCGCCTCCTTTTGTCTTTTTCTTCTCTAGTTACATGAAGTTTGGTTCAGCTTCTAAGGATTGGCTGCCTCTTATCCCGGATCATCCCATGTACCATCATTCCCCCCCCCCCCCAGAGACTGAGTGAAGTGGTAGGGACTTCCACTTCCTTCCTTTTTTCAATAGACTGCCTTGTTGTTTTTCTATGAACTATATCTTTGGACTGGGCTGATAATATAGGTTGAGCGCACATGCCTGTGTTTTTTATTCATCAGTTTAGGCCAATATATATTATTCTACGTATTTTTGGTAAATAAAATCGCAATCGGTGTATATTGATTGAGTTGTGCATAAGTTATCGCGTCTACAAAATAGGGGATAGATGTATGTTATTTTTTTTTTTTTTTTTTACTAGTAATGGCAGGGATCTGTGATTTTTATCGGGACTGCAACATTGCGGCACAGATCGGACACTTTTGACACTTGTACAGCAATCAGACCTAAACATAGCCACAGATTACTGTATAAATGTCACTGGCAGGGAAGGGGTTAAACTCTAGGGGTCAATCAAGGGGTTAACTGTGTTCCTTAACTGTGTGGGGGGCTGGGCTGGCAGGGACATGACAGATCTCACTGTTCCCGATCACTGGGAACAGTAGATCACTTCCTGTCCCCTGACAGTTCTGCCTCTGTAGAAGGCGATTGCAGGTCGCCAGCGGGCATGGAGTCCGCCAAACCCACGGGCATGGTCACGCAGCATGGAGCAGGCACGAGCATGCCCCACCAGTTGCCCACTTTAGCCTGCAACTGTGCCTGTGCGAGCTGCCATGCAGCTACGCCAATTTGCGCAGAAGAGCCGACCTGCCGCCGTACAATGACGGCGGCTGGTTGGCAAGCGGTTAATACACCAGCTTTCGCTTTCATTTATTGACAGACACAGCGTTCCATTATTCATTACCATAGGGTTATATCGCACCCTACAGCAGTAGGGTAGAAAAAAAGACTTGACTACGCCTATGGGCAGTCCTAGGCGATATACACCCCCCTCTCTGCTATATAGGCCTTAAGTTTTTTTCTGCCTAGTCAGGAGTAAGGGCATAGTTCCCTGCTGGGATCTCTAGTCCTTGCTATTTATTTATTTTTTTTTATTTACTTTTTCCCTGGTGAGATCTAGAATCAACTGCCAGGCTGGGTGACAGACTGGTCACTAAGGGCCAGAGGGTCTCCCTAGTCTGGCCAGTGAGCACATGCAGACCGCAGCTATGCACTAGGTCGGCTGCGACATAGCCCCACTGGACAGTGGCTGGCCTTGTGAGTTTAACGTCTGGCAAGGTCGCATACGACCGGGTCTGAGTCACAGCGTTCCTAATGGTCGACAGCCCCCCACTTTGGTGCCGAGGAGGATCTGTCTGGGAGCGTTGCCCGCACGCTTCGCCATATTGGTGAGTAAAGGGGGGCCCCCACCTTTTCTTCCGTGGATGCAGTGTGGGGTGCAGGTACTCCCTGGGGTGGTCAGTCCTGGGGTCTTCCTCCACCCCCCCTCCCTTCCCCACCTTCCCTTCCTGGGTGAGGCCGCTGTCTGTTTTGGGTATCCGCCTGTCATTTCTGCGGCATGGTCCGTCTGCAGACCTGGCACTCGTGGCGGGAGGCAGCCAAAAATTTAGGCCGCTGCCTCTGCGGCCTACTAGGCCGTAACCTACTGGGCGCAGTTTTTGCGGCCTACTGGGCCTCGCGGCCACCTCCTATCCCGTGGGGGCCTCAGGAGGGGCTTCGGTGGTGCCCCCTGTGAGAGGCCCCCAATGGTGTCCTGGTGCTGGGTCTTGGTCTGCATCCAATGTGGGGGGTCTCATTGGTGCCACTGTGAGGAGCTTGTGCCAGTGCCCCCCGTGAGGGGCCTCGTTCGGCTCCCCTGTGTGGGGCCTTCGTAGGGGCTATCTGAGATGCAGTGCCCCCAGTGAGGGGTCTTAGCCAGGACCCACTGTGGGGGGCTTCTGTAGGCGACCCCTGGGCGTGGCCTCTGTGGCGCCCCGGAGAGAGGTCTCGGGTGGCGGGGGTCTCAGTCGGTGGCCCCCTCTGAGTGTTTTTCTGTTTCTATTAGTGGTGCCTAGGCGTATAGCCTAGTATATGGCGCCCCCGCCCTTCCCTGCTTCATCTGTTTCAAACGATTCTGTATCTGGCTGTGCCGCTGCGGACGTGGCCCACCTTGCAGTTGAGGCCCACGCTTCCTGTTCTGTCAGGTAGTGAGGATGATTCCTCCACAATCACAGTGGCACATGAGAAGGCGCTAGTTGTTGCACTTATGTCTGTGCGGGGACCTTTGGAGATCGGAGATGCAGCTGTGGCTGCAGAGCAGAGCCGGTCCCCTTTTTTGACACCCATATGCCGTCTTGCACAGCAAATCATGTTCCATTCTCCCCCTATTTTGCCAAATTTGTCCATGGAGACTGGAGTGCTCTTTTTTTGTGCTTTTCAAGGCCGCTTTTCCTGTGAGGTACCCCTTTGAGGAGTCCCTCCTTAGAAGTGGACTGTTTCCACAGTTAGTGGAATCTCCTGTCTCTAGGTTGCTTAAGGCAACATGATTCTGGTAGAGGAATCTCCGGCTGTTGAAGATCCGGTGGACATGTCTAGCAGAGTCCCTCTGCTTTGCTGGAGTGGCAGACCTGCTGGTCTAGGGGCTGCAGTTGGTCTGCTGTGCTTTTTGGACGCAGTTCCTCTGGTTGCTGAGCTCCCTGTTTCTGCAGTGGTACAGAGACATGTAATTTTCAGCGCTGCACAATTTGGGTTTTTTCAATCTAGATCCACTGCCAGAAAGAATCTGATACACCAATTGAACTTCGCTCAAACGAGACACATCATTCAAAATCATTGTATAGTATCAACACCATATACAAAATAATAGAAAAAAAAGTGTGTATGAATATATATATATACACACACACACACACACAGTATCTCACAAAAGTGAGTACACCCCTCACATTTTTGTATATATTATCTTTTCATGTGACTTTAACATACCAGTCAATGCTAACACCTCAGCCACTTCCCAACTACTCAATTTAACAACCTCCTTCAACCTAACACAAAGGACACAAACCACCACTCACTCTAATGGCAACACTCTTGACCTTGTATTCTCCCACCTCTGCACTCAATGCAACTTCTCCAATACCCCTTTTCCTCTCTCCGATCACAACCTCATCAGTTTCACACTCTCCCTGTCTCCTACCTCCCATGACGCCAACCCGCAAACAGTTACCCGCAGGAACCTTTGCCAACTCAACCCTTCCCTCTTTCATTCTGCTACTGACAGCCTTTATGATGAAATCGCACCCCTGTCCTGCCCAGACAAAGCCACTTCTGTTTACAACCACATATTGTCATTCTTCCTGGACACACTTGCCCCCATCTCTACACGCAGAAGAAGGCCTCGTCTGCTACAACCCTGGCAAACAGAAGACAACCAGAAGACTCAAGAAACGTAGGCACGCTCTTGAGCAATTGTGGCGTAAAACCAAATCCCTACAAGACTTCACGCTCTACAAATCTGCCCTCCTCAAATACAACTCCTGCCTCCATTCCGCTAAACAAATCTACTACACCACTCTCATCAAATCCTCTCATCCAAGCCTCGTCAACTCTTCTCTACCCTTAATTCCTTACTCCGCCCCACACTGCCTCCACCCACCAACTTTCTCACTTCCTAGGAGATTGCCAATCACTTCAAAAACAAAATTGACTCAATTTGTGAAGAGATATCCCGCGCCAAGCTTCCCCCACCAACCAACACACTAAGTCCAATACCCCACTCAACACTTTCCTCCTTCAATCCTGTTAGCTCGGAGAAAGTTGTCCAACTCCTTTCCACAGCCCACCCCCACCACCTGCCCTCTGAACCCTGTCCCCTCGCAACTTCTACGACCACCCTCCCGCTCTGTCCTAAACTCTCTAACCCACATCTTCAACCTCTTCCTCTCTTCCGGCACCTTTCCCTCTCCACTCAAACATGTGGTGGTTACCCCCATACTTAAAAAACCCTCACTGGACCCCACCTGTTTGAATAACTTTACCCATTTCCCTGCTCCTGTTTGCCTCCAAGCTTCTTGAACGCCTCCTCCACAACCGTTTGAGTTGCTACCTCACTGACAACAGCCTTCTTGATCCCCTACAATCCAGCTTTCGCCCACAACACTCAACTGAAACTGCCCTACTCATACTCACCAATGACCTACTAACTGCTAAAACCAATGGCCAGTTCTCCATACTCATACTCTTAGACCTCTCTGCTGCCTTTGACACAGTTGAGCACCCACTCCTCCTCAATAAACTTCACTCCCTTGGCCTCTGTGACTCTGCTCTTTCCTGGTTTTCCTACCTATCTCAGCGCACCTTCAGTGTCACATACAACAACATCTCCTCCGCTCCTATGTCTCTTTTGGGGTACCCCAAGGCTCTGTCCTTGGGCCCCTCCTATTCTCCCTCTATACCTCTTCCCTGGGCCAGTTGATAACTTCCTATAGCTTCAATTACCACCTCTATGCTGATGACACCCAGATCTATTTCTCGACTCCTCAACTCTGCACCTCAATCTCCTCACGCATCTCAAACTTACTGAAAGACATATCAGTATGGATGTCATGTCACTTGCTCAAACTCAATCTTTCGAAAACTGAGCTTGTAATATTTCCTCCTCCCCGGTCCCCTCTTCAGGACTTTACCATTGAGATCAATGGCACAACCATTGGTCCTTCCACACATGCCAGGGTGCTGGGCGTAATCCTAGACTCCGACCTCTTTCAGCCCCCACATCCAATCACTGGCTACATCTTGCCACCTCAACCTCCGCAACATCTCAAAAATTCACCCCTTCCTGACTAACGACACCACAAAACAACTTATTCACTCCTTGGTTATTTCCCGCCTTGATTACTGCAACTCCCTCCTCACCGGCCTACCGTTACACAGGCTATCCCCCCCTTCAGTCTATCATGAATGCTGCTGCCAGAATTATACACCTTACTAACCCATTCCGCGATTGCTGCCGCGCTCTGCCAATCCCTTCACTGGCTTCCCCTACCCCACCGTATAAAATTCAAAATACTAACCACAACATACAAGGCCATCCACCACACTGCCCCTGCTACATCACCAATCTCATCTGCAACCCAATCGTCCCCTCTGCTCCTCCCAAGACCTCCTTCTCTCTAGCTCCCTTGATGCCTCCTCCCATGCTCGCCTACAGGACTTCTCCAGAGCCTCTCCCATCCTCTGGAACTCCCTGCCCCAGAATGTCCGGTCAGCCCCCACCCTGTCCGCCTTTAGGTGATCCTTGAAAACTCACTTATTCAGGGAAGCCTACCCAGCGTCCACCTAAGACCTGTGCAAGAGCCACCTCTATCAGATCATCTCCTGCAGCCATTATCTTTTGTACCACCTGCCCCTCCCTTTTAGATTGTAAGCTCTATGAGCAGGGCCCTCCTATTCCTTCTGTATTGAACTGTATTGTAATTGTACTGTTTCCCTTTTTTATTGTAAAGCGCTGCGCAGACTGTTGGCGCTATATAAATCCTGTATAATAATAATGTGACAACACTGAAGAAATGACCCTTTGATACAAGGTAAAGTAGTGAGTGTATAGCTTGTATAACAGTGTGAATTTGCTGTCCCTTCAAAATATATCAACACAGAGCCATTAATAAAAACAACAAAAAACAGTGCCACCCTTGTGAATGTGACATTATACCAAATGTCAACATGAAATCAGAAAACCAAACTAAATATAAATGTCCATAAGAATCCACAAAATAAAGGATGCAGCAAAGTCCTTTTAATGTCTGATGTGCTAATTCTGGTAGTACCAGTGTGCATTAAAGTGCTCTTGAGTGCTCCACACATATCTGTGCAAGAAATTGTGCCAGGTGCCAGAACCCTCTCGTGCCCCCACTCACCAGAGAAAATGGACCATCTGCTTTTCAGTCAGAAGGTCAGCAGAGCTGGAAGTTAATGAGGGTGAATCTTGGCTATGACACTTAACTTAGACGATGTGGCGCCACCTTAGGAATACGGCCTATACCCTTACCTAATTAAAGAAACTCCACTCGCACTCAATTCCCACCAATCACAATTAATGCCCGAAGGCCCCTCTCTCATACATAAAGTTTTAGGCATCAGCAACCCCTTGGGGGACAGTACCCAGACTCCAACAAACGCCTCATAGCAAGATACGCCTCATAGCAAGATACACCCCCTATAAAGATTTCCAAGCTCAGATCTATGCTTAACCAAGCACACAAGTAAGATTAGCAGCCATCCAGATCCTCGCTGCACAAATATTAAATGACACCTCAGCCCCCTTCCACACCTTGCTGACGGAAACGTGGGGCATCCCCACCCGCCCCAAGCCCTTTTGGGAGGGGGTGAAGGAGATGGGATGCTGGTAACACTAAAACTAGCGCCCTAGACCCAATCACAAATAAGTATAATAGGGCAAAGCAGCACCCTGACCTCGAGGGAGCAACTTCTTTGCCCATCTCACACGCATAGCCAACTACACCCACAAACAGCAGCCACACCTGTGCTGCTGACCCAAACCAATCCTCCTACATTCCCCCCGTCATGGGCACACTAATATACCCCCACACCTGGTCCCTTCCCTACCAACCACCCTCCCTTCCCCACTCCTCACACTTGGCTAGCCAGGCATCAGCCCAGCCTCCTTTACGTCCTTCAACCCCTGAGACCTGCACCTTCCTCCCTTTCCCTTATAACACAGGTGCCAAACTGGCGGCCCTCCAGCTGTTGCGGAACTACAATTCCCATGAGGCATTGCAAGGCTGACAGTTACAAGCATGATTCCCACAGGCAGAGGCATGATGGGACTTGTAGTTCTGCAACAGCTGGAGGGCCGCCAATTTGACATCCCTGCCTTATGACACTCTCTTCTAGTATTCACACTCCACTCTTCCCTTTCCCTCTATCCTATTCTTCCCCTTGCCCTCCCCTCCTCCATCAATAATTGATTTAGACAACTCCACTCTCTTAGAACAAGCACCCCTAATCCAGTGAAGGAATTTATCTCTCCTCTTTTTACAATAAATCCAGCAGAGATGAAAAGCAAGCAGGTGACTATTAAACTTGTATCACTAAAGACCAAAGGACTAAATGTCCCAGAAAAAAGATCTAAATTTCTAGCCCAAATGAAGAGCCTGAAAGCGGATGTGGTATACTTGCAAGAGACCCACTTTCGCACTAACAATATAACCAAAATGCTTAATGGACACTTCACCCAAGGCTTCCACGCAACCTCTTCTCATTCCAAAACGAAAGAGGTGACAATATTGATTTCCAAAAACATCCCAATACAAGTAACAAATTCCATCGTTGATCCACAAGGCAGATATTTATGCCTCAGACACACTATATGGAAAGCACATTACCCTACCCAACATCTACTGCCCCAACGTATCCCAGGTTTCCTTTCTGAAGAAGATCACACAACAATTAGCAGGGTTCCAATAAGAGCGAACGCTTCTAGGAGGAGACCTAAATGTACCACTGGATCCACTCTTAGACACCTCCTCAGGCACCTCAGCTCTCCCCTATAGGGTGCTACGCAGCATAAATAAATCCATCCAAACCTTCTCTCTGCAGGATACCTGGCGGACACTCCACCCCACAGTCAAGGATTATACCTTATTTTCGCATCCCCACAGCAAGTACTCCTGCATTGATTACATATTCATATCCCAGCAAGATCTCCCACTACTATCGACGTCCACAATTGAAGCCATGACTTTATCCGACCATCACGCGAATACAGCGACTATAACACTCCCAGAAAAGACGTCCTATGCCCCGACTTGGAGGTTAGACCCGACATTACTAACAGACAAGCCCGCCACCGAGGAGATCAGCTCTTCCTTCAGACACTACTTCAAAGAAAATTATACACCAGACACCTCTACTATTACACAGTGGGAAGCTCATAAATGCATGCTGAGGGGCCAACTGATATCCATGATGGCAAAAATCAAAAAAGGCAGCGCGGGGCAACTTACCGAACTTCACTCCAAAATTAAAACCCTTGAGACCATTCACAAACACACCCTTGCCTTAAAAGCACACCAGGCCCCCATAGCGGCATGCACAGAGCTACAGGAGGAATTAGGACGCAAACTTTGGAAAAACGACATGCTATCACAAAAGTTATTTTATGAACACAGCAACAAAAGCGATCATCTCCTGGCAATGGCCCTCTGGGAAACAAAAGCAAAGGAACACAGTACACAGACTTAACCTCCCCTCAGGAAAATCTCTAACCCACAATGTAGACATTGCCCGGGAATTTAAAAAATTCTACGAGGCCTTATACAACATCCCTCCAGCCGAGATGAATAAAAACAGACAAGACCACATAACTAGCTTCCTAAACAAATTCTGACCCAAGGCTATACCCAAAGAAATTAAATGGAAGGACCCATTATCACCATGGAATGGAACAAAGCCCTAAGACAAACAAAACCGGGGGATGGACTACCAGCGGCCTATTACAAGGCCTTTAGCAACATTTTATGCCAGCCCTTCCTCCGTGCCTTCAACTCTATCTCATCTACCATCCCTCTAGATCCAACAATGCTAGAAGCCCACATTACTGTAAAACCAAAAGAAAACAAGGATCCGTCCCAAACCACAAATTACAGACCAATCTCATTGCTCAATGTGGATGTGGGGCAGTGGGAAAAGCAAATAGAATTCTGGGATGTATCAGCAGAGGGATAACCAGCAGGAGGAAGGCAGTTCTGATTCCTCTATATAGATCTTTAGTGAGACCTCACTTAGAATACTGTGTCCAGTTCTGGAGACCTCACTTACAAAAAGATATTGATAAGATAGAATGAGTCCAGAGAAAACGAAAAGGGTGACGGGGTGTAGGTGTAACTCGTTACTCTAACCAGACATTAAACACCAAACCCTGCCTAGGAACAAAAGAAAACCAAAATGTCATTACACCCGAAGATCGTAACAACCTAGATCTCCCTACCATCTACTCTATCTCAACTTCCGTGCCTCCTTCCCGACCGTATTTTACAACGATTTCCGGAACATTATCCGGCGACCATCAGGTAGGGGGCCAAAACAAACAGAATCCCGAAACAAGGTAAGGTACCACTATTACCCAGGAAGGTAAATTAAAGAAACCCATATCGGAACCCAGTCTTAAACAAATCCTTCGATCAATACACCAGAACAGACAAAAATAAGTAGAGCCGACC
>BLSH010069977.1:480195-517842 GCA_018402905.1 Glandirana rugosa | reverse complement strand
TGTCTCTCGACAGAAAGAAAGGACCTTTCTTGCTGACACCACTATATAAGGGAAGTTACGACGTTTGTTTATTCACGCCCATTTCCTGTTTAGTCTAGAGGGTTATTATGCCCTCATTTCCGGTTCCTGTGAGAATCCGGATATATCAATCTAAATTATAACTCCCCTCATAATGTTTTTATGTTTAGTTGATTAATCAGGGTTTAATGCGGTTCATAACTACCTTTACTTTTTCTTAAGTTTTCCAAATTCCTCACATTTTCTTTCTATGTGCCACTGATACTGGTCATACACATGTTTTTTCTGGGAATGAGGCGTGGAACGCACGCCGATGACGCCATCTTAGAAATCAAATCCGACTTCCGTTTTTTCAAGCCCCCTAGGGGTCTGCTTTATACTTGAGTGTATTTCTATAAATAGGAGTAACGACAGGAGGGGGGAATACCCCAGATGAAGGCCTTTTTGTGCCGAAACGCGTTGGGTTCCAGACTCCTCCTGTCATACCGGTTTTATTAAGAGCTCTTATTGCACATTTGCTTTGTGAGTATTTTTAATCCCTTTACCTAATAAAGGATTGTTTCAAGACAGTATTACACTATTGTGGTCCCCCCGTTCTTTTCTCCCAATACTATATGATGAATGATTGAATCGCTGGAGAGGTGCTATCCGGACGACTCTGGAGATACTCTAAAGTATAGGACTTCGGTGTTCGGTGGACCAAGGATCCTTTCCTGTCCCTTTCCAGATGACCAGATGACATCTGATTAACTCCACTCGCGGTGGAATACAAACCCCTGCTTTCTATCTACCTCAGTCTGGTAAGCGTACATCCTTCACTTGATTATTGGAGCTTTTGGTACCTTGCCGTGGACATGATGGGATTCGTGTGAAATGTTATATTAGACTCAGTCTTTATCCCCATGCAAGCCTCATAAAATACAAACTAACTCTTTCAGCTTTTGGAGTTTTTACAAACTGTTTACTTTTTTCATCATTTTTATTCAATTTTATATTGGATTGTTCCTTTATTCGATTTTAGTTATATTTATTGTGGGCGCTGCAATATTTTTTGTCAAGAATGTATGTATGTGTTACCTAAAACCTACACACTAACTCCCCTTAAGGTGGACAAAACCTAAACATTTTGGAATTTTTCCACCTGAATGAAAATAAAAACAAAAGACCTAAAAAAAACTCATTTACAGGCCACTGTAACTTTCTGCCAATTCCTGCCTCAAGCAAACTATTCAGTTGCTAATTTAGGGCCTATTCACTGACCCCCCTTTCAGGTGGACTAAACCTAACAATTTGGAATTTTTCCACCTGAACAAAGCAAAACTAAAATCAAAATAAATAAACAAAAATTGAAAAAAAACTACAAATAAATCAATAACCAAAAAAAAAATAAAAAAATAAAACAAAAAAATAAAACAAAAATAGTAAGGGAAAAAAAAACAATTACGAAGGAGAGGAAAAAACAAATAGTAATATTGAAAAATAATAAAAATCCAGAGGCTTACCCTTGAAAATACTAAAACATACATCAAGGTCCTCCATAATATTTCAAAAATTTAAAGCCAAAACAAAAGACTTGCATCTAAACCTTATTCCTCGCCAAGCAACGTTAACCTTAAAATTCTTACCATCGCTGAAATTCGCTAACGGCTGTTAACACAGGATTTGTTCCCCGCTATACCCATGTGAACATGTGGCTGCCTCCATTTTAAATTTATTCAGCTGCTCCAAATATACATGCCTTTCCTGTCTTAACTGACTATTTTCAGCTTGTAGTCTCAGCATCTGGGTTTTAAAGGGGACACGGGTTTGATAATTATGGCCTCTATGCCTCGGATTGTTACCCCACCTGGCGGAGTAAACTTCATAACGTCTCAGTGTAGTTTTAGGGTACTGAGATTTTCTCTGCATATTATTGTTATTAGACGTCAAACAATATCTTGCAATGTGACCCCACTTTTTACAGGCGAAGCACTTGAGAGCTGGTCTCCCTGCATAGGCCTGTCTATAAGAATATGGCGATGGAGACCCACGTTTCTGCATACCATTGCTATGTTTGGAATCACCTGACTTTACACTGTCATTGTCTGAGGAGTAATCGCTAACCATGGACTCATCCGAAGTCTCCACTGTTACATTGCTACTGTTCTCGAAAAGATCAGGCGTGTTCTCCATTTCAACACCTGAATCAATTTCAAGAGCAGTTATAGCACTTTTGTCTAAATACTCCTCCTCCACATTGCCAGCATTGATTCCAGCCAGAGCAATATCATTTGCATCAACCAGAGCGTCCGGTTTCCCTAATTGTTCTTCTTTCTGTTTTAAACATTGAGACTGCTCAGCATTGGAATATTTGTTAGATAATTGTTTTATGGTCATCTGAGCTTCCTCTAGCTCCTCCTTAAGCATTGTTATCTTACACTCATTCTCAGCTTCTCTTTGGTTTAGATAAGCTAAACAACTTTCTCTTTGTTTACACGTTACCTGCAATTCACTAATTTTCTGTTCCAATATACACTTCTCATTAATTAACTGTTCAATCTGATCACAAACATTTGCATCTGACTTTGCAGCCATTGCTACTATGTTTTTACTTACGCTTTCAATTGTGCTTCCTAACTGTGTACGTTCTTTACACCATTGCAATTCTTTTTGTTCCGCAATTTCTTTCATTTTAAATAGCATACATACAACATTCGCTATTCTTGCTTTTTTCCCCTTTTTAGATGATGATTTATATTTCAAATCCTGGTTCTGAATCTCACATTGTTTTAATAAATCATCAAATTGGTGGGTCAATGTATTTTCTGCCAAAGTCTTAAACTTAGCAGATGCATGCTTTTCAATGAACATTCCGATGCTCCCATTGATATACTAATTACTTTCACACTTAAGCTTGTTTGACCAGTTTGTCTATTTCACAGCAGCAGCTGATTGCACACTGTTCACATACACAGATACAAAAAAAGTAGTTTAAGACTCACAGGGACTTGTAGTCCTCCAGAGCTCCCAACTGTACCCCGACACCTAAACTCACAGGGATTTGTAGTTCTCCAGAACTACCAACTGTCTGTACCCCGACACCTCAGATTCCAAGTCCCTAGTCCTTTCTTGGAGCCAGAAATCTTTTTCACTTTCCCGTGGGTACAAGAAAATATATAATCTATATTTTTCCCACTTTCTCCTCAGACGTATGGGCTCTCCTATAAATCTGCAGGGTACCTCGGTTAACCAAGGGTGATCAACCCTTCCTCGCTTGCAGAATTGCACAGCGAACAGGCCTAACAACTTCGCAAATTTGCATTAACACTGCAACAAATTTTAACAATACAATACAATACAATACACATATACCAGCCAAAAATCTCACCAGATATGCACGTCCGCTCACTGATGAAATGTTTTCACAGAACTTTTACAATCACTCCAGGCTTCAGGATTCACGAACCAGCGCAAATGTCCACCGCAGAGAGATACCTTCAGTTCTGATTGCTCTTGTAGAGGACTCCTTCGCTTAGAGGAACTCAAGACAAAAAAATATATCAGGGTTATGGATTCTGTTTAGGACATCATTACACGCTCCTTTTGAGGGTGCCAAAGAAAGTAACTACACTCATGCTTCTGGGGGTGCCAAATGAAATAAAAATGGGGTGGTTATGGGTTCCCCAAGTTTATTTGCAATTATATATTAATTGCCTAATTCCTCTAATTTGTTAGTCTACTATAACTCTGATAACAGTATCAATAATGATACGATAATAAGGTTAGCTTATATATAAATAATCAATCACTCTGCTTTAATAAAGCAAGGATTTCATTTATTACACAGAAAGTAGACATGCTTACATAAAACACTAAGAAAATATCATAGAGCCTATAACATAAATAACATAAGGTGATACTTAGGCTGTCCTCGAAATGTTGTTCTGGCTGGTCTGATGGTAAAGGATAAGAGCCCATTCATACATCATCCACACACACCCGCCCAACGCCGGCCTACTTATGCATTCTGTCCAATGATGACAGACTTCCTTTCCTTGAGTCTGTCCCTAGGACGCATGCCTGGATTGTCCACTAGAGGCAGTATATGTCGATTTATCACTCACAGCTGACCCATGATCATTTGGGGTCAGCTGGTCCCTTTGATGTCACGTAATCAGGAACTGTTAATTTGCACCTCCCCAGGAGGTCTCCTCTGGCTTTCTCTACCACTACACCTCATCGCAGGGGAGTATGGATATTTCCTGGAAGGATATGGCTATTTACCACCATCCCACTGTGTCAACTTGTCCAGATGTTTTTCATGCCCACACAGTAGCTAGACAACTTTGGCCTGTCATATCTGTAACACTCCAGAACTATGATATTAAATCATATTGCCATCCAACACCCGAGATACCCAACAGAAATATACCACTAAATAGGCTTGCTGGACCCACTTTACCACTACGCAGGAACACAAAGGATACCTGACTTCCTAAATGTAAAACCAGTAACAAGATTACCCCATAGGAGGCCACAAAATTGAAGGTTGAGATACACAATCAGGAGATGACAAAGTAAGAGATTGCCCCAATGCTATCACATGCCCCTTAACACCAGATCCGAAGCACATAACTTACAAGTCCTGGCTGGACCTTGCAGTCCTCCTTTCCTTCCAGTGGTGTTCGTTCCACTGTCATATACATGTATAAAAAAAGAAAAGAATCTCCATAGAGTAGTAGCGTTTAAAAAAGGTACTTTAAACATAAAATATCCAAACATGGTAGTAAACCCCTGGTTAAAAACCCTAAAAAATGAGGGAGCCGTTTGCAAGTGTAAACTGTGGCTCTACACCCGGAAGTGACGCACAGGAGCCCCGCTCTACCAGTTTCGTCACACTGACTTCATCTGGAGCGGCGCCATCTTGCTACACCTCCTTTAAATAACATGTGGTGGACTCTAACCTTAGGTAATTGGCGACCATTTCTGGTTGGTCTGTAATGCTGAATGTATTGCTGGTGTCCTGCAGAGCCTGCAGGATTTACTCAGACTTAATTGAGTGTTCACCTATATATGCTCCCTGTGTGTACTAGTATTGGTGCCAGAGATTATAAATATTAAATAATCCAGGGAGGAG
The DNA here is from genome assembly GCA_018402905.1 of Glandirana rugosa. Classification (NCBI taxonomy): domain Eukaryota; kingdom Metazoa; phylum Chordata; class Amphibia; order Anura; family Ranidae; genus Glandirana; species Glandirana rugosa. The sequence goes on along the minus strand of BLSH010069977.1, from coordinate 512,708 downwards.
GCATCTCTAAATGTTTGCGGTGAAGATCGTAAGTGTCATAACTTAGTGATAGGGGACACCACATATGCGAAACTTCAACAAAATGGATACATGAAATAGAGACAAAAGAGTGTTGTAAAGGTATGTAGAGTAAATGATTAAAAATGAATAAATTGAATATCCTATAAATATATATGATGGATATGTGACTTTACGTCTAGTGGTATACATATAATCTGAGTATTAGAAAACACATTAGGTATATTGTGCGGGGACATGGATTCGTTTAAACTGTAAAATATAATGCTAAAAAGGAGAATAATCAGCTACACTAAAAGGAACCAAGGATGGCCAAATAAAGGATGGCAAAAGACATAGAGACCACTGAGACAAGATCACGTGACCCACAGAAGGGGCTATGGAGAGCAAGACCGCATTCTGAGGAGGGACAGACAGGAAGAACCCCCCCAGAACATTAGGATGAGAAAGAGGAAAAGGACCAAAGGAAAATGAGGAGGGTGCAAGAAAAAGGAGAATAACTGGCCTAGGCATATTCAAACTCAGCGACCGTGTTTATAGAAGAGGAACTCAAGGTATTAGATTTAGGATTACAATATGCACCAGAAAAAAGATCTAGATAAATTTGAAACATACATTGATCTACAGTTTGTTAGAAAACTTAACATCAAAAAATTCTTTGCACTCAAAAAGGATAAACAGGAGAGGTTACAAACACATGGAATTAAAGAAAAACTCTACTTTTAATCCAAAAATGCCAAACCATGAAAGTCTAAAGGTCTTTAAAAGGATGGTAGAAAGGGACATCAAACAATTGAAAGTCAGAAAATCAAGAAATACAGACATCTGTAGTATTATCAAGTAAATTGAAAAACAAAAACCAAAAATGGCCCGCCAATCCCCTCACTAAGGTTAGATGCCACCACATGTTATTTAGAGGAGGAGGTGTAGCAAGATGGCGCTGCTCCAGATGAAGTCAGTGTGATGAAACCAGTAGAACGGGGCTAACGTGTGTCACTTCCGGGTGTAGAGCCGCAGTTTACACTTGCAAATGGCTCCCTCATTTTTTAGGGTTTTTAACCAGTGGAACGAACAACACTGTGAGGAAAGGAGGACTGCAAGGTCCAGCCAGGACCCACTGCACAGCGGCATAGGACTGTAAAATCGATTATACCCTGCAGAGGGGCGAAGCCTTCGGGTAAGCCTATACCCATTAGGAAATTTAAGGAGCACCACAGCACCAGGAGCACTTTTCTGAAACCTTATGAATTTGCATTGTACCTCCATGCAGGGTGCATACCTGGGGTAAGGGCACTACAATAGGAGGGCAGCTTTTTGCATGAAACACTTTTATATGAACTTTTACATGATTATGTGCACCTATTTATAATTTCTTGTACAAACTTTAAAAGGACTCCATTAGCATTGTTTTGGCATAATTTGTGCATCACTAACAAGTCATTTTTACCATTGTTTATTTTATATGCATAGTTACTGATGTATGATTTGTAGGCTGCAGATGTGTTTAATTATCTGTTCACACCAACAGGCGCCTCCCAGTTCACCCTGAGCACATTTTTTTACACACAGCACAGCCATTTTGCATCACGTACAGTATAGACCAAAAGTTTGGACAGACTAAACGTTTGGACACACCTTCTCATTCAAAGCGTTTTCTTTATTTTCTTGAATATGAAAATTGTAGATTCACACTGAAGGCATCAAAACTATAAATTAACACATGTGGAATTATATACATAACAAAAAAGTGTGAAACAACTGAAAATATGTCATATTCTAGGTTCTTCAAAGTAGCCACCTTTTGCTTTGATTACTGCTTTGCACACTCTTGGCATTCTCTTGATGAGCTTCAAGAGGTAGTCGTCTGAAATGGTTTTCACTTCACAGGTGTGCCCTGTCAGGTTTAATAAGTGTGATTTATTGCCTTATAAATGTTGGGGATTTATTCAAAATTGAAGGCATACTGAACCAGCATGGCTACCACAGCATCTTGCAGCGGCATGCTATTCCATCCGGTTTGCGTTTATTTGGACCATCATTTATTTTTCAACAGGACAATGACCCCAAACACACCTCCAGGCTGTGTAAGGGCTATTTGACCAAGAAGGAGAGTGATGGGGTGCTGCGCCAGATGACCTGGCCTCCACAGTCACCGGACCTGAACCCAATCAAGATGGTTTGGGGTGAGCTGGACCGCAGAGTGAAGGCAAAAGGCCCAACAAGTGCTAAGCATCTCTGGGAACTCCAAGACTGTTGGAAGACCATTTCAGATGACTACCTCTTGAAGCTCATCAAGAGAATGCCAAGAGTGTGCAAAGCAGTAATCAAAGCAAAAGGTGGCTACTTTGAAGAACCTAGAATATGACATATTTTCAGTTGTTTCACACTTTTTTGTTATGTAGATAATTCCACATGTGTTAATTCATAGTTTTGATGCCTTCAGTGTGAATCTACAATTTTCATAGTCATTAAAATAAAGAAAACTCTTTGAATGAGAAGGTGTGTCCAAACTTTTGGTCTGTACTGTATATTGTCTCCTTAAGATCGGCACCATATCTACTTTATTTTTCATTTCTACCCCATATATAGTGATGTAAAGATACTCCGCCACATAGTGTCCGATTGGTCGGCATGCAGGTGCAGGCTGGTACTACGAGATTTGCAATGCGGGTGCACCGACTTTGTCTGCATTCCCCAAGAATGCCTGCGCAATAGGTGCCAGCAATTCAGGGGCCGGTACGCTCCGTGTGTGGAGGGAGAATGGTCTGTGTGGAGACACAGCATCCCACACTGTGTATACCTGTCAGTGTTTCTTTTCTGGCAGTTGGGATGCACATCCAAGTGTTAGCAGAGGATTGGCTGGGACTGTGTTCCAAGCTGGACCAGTGCTAGCTCCAGGGGTTGGTGAGAAGGTCCAACCCCGCCCCCTGTAGGTCCGCCTCTAGAGTCACATATAGTGATCAGGCACAGTGGGTCTAGATACCAGGGAGAGATCTCACTGGACAAACACACATCCCCAGCACAGCGGTGGATGGTGTTTAACTGTGGGGATGCCGGCAGGGCTGCAAACCCCTATACATATAAATATATAAATAAAAGTATAAAAGTGTGGAGGCATCTGTGGGAAGGAGTGCTGGGAATGTGCAGCTTACTGGAAACTTGTACTTAGCCAAGTTAATGTATAGACGGAGGATCAAGTAAGCAAAACTGCATATTATGATCAAGAGAAATTGAAACTTGGCAATAATCAATGAAGTGAGTGAATGCATGGTGCCATGTCATGATATGATCAAAGGAATGGGGACTTGGTCATACTGAATGAAGAGAATGGATGCATGATGCCATCAATAGCATGGACATGAGGCAGGGATATATAAGCAAGGAGGTACGGATATATTAAAAAAAAAAAAAAAAAAAAAAGGGGGGGGGGGTGGAAGGGTTAGATGGTGAATGGAAGTGACTGTCCATTAAAGGAAGTGTATGTGATGTATGATGACAATGTGCGTGGCAAACACACACATATATAAGATACATGCATCCATTTGTTATCAATCAACTGTGTTTACTCTTTTTAAATCACAATGACAACAGCAACTACCCAAATGACCCTGCTCAAAAGTTTACATACCCTGGTGATTTTGACCTGATAACATGCACACAAGTGGACACACAGGGTTTTTTTTTTTTTTTTTTAATCAGTTTTAATTGAACATATTAATTTCTGATGTACATACAGTTCAGCCCTTAGTGTTAGTCTCATTTCCTCACCGCGTGCATTGACATATTCTCCATTTCACATGCATAGTAATCCTTACAATAATGCAGATTTAGCAATATCCTATGCTTGGTACCTTACAACATATTATTTCAGTATTCAGCCTTTTGGCCATTAAAAAATTCTGGACATTACCAGTTCCCTTGGGCTCAACCCTGGAGTATCTAACCATGGGGACCACAATCTTGCAAATCTACCCGGGTTCCCTCTGTGTTGATAAATATATCTTTCCAATGTAAGCGCATTACCCATATGCGTTATCCAGGATGTCACTGTAGGAGGTGCTTCTGATCTCCAATCCAATAGGATGAGTTTCCTGGCTTGGCTCCCAGCAAACCACAAAGGGGTTTGAATGGCTATTAAAGGTAATCATCCTCGACCTGTGATCTGTTTGCTTGTAATTTGTGTGTATAAAAGGTTAATGAGTTTCTGGACTCCTGACAGACCCTTGCATCTGTCATCCAGTGCTGCACTGACATTTCTGGATTCTGAGTCATGGGGAAAGCAAAATAATTGTCAAAGGATCTGCGGGAAAAGGTAGTTGAACTGTATAAAACAGGAAAGAGATATAAAAAGATATCCAGGGGGGTGTGGTCTGGACATGGCCGAGTGAGGCAGCATATTTGCAGAGCTCCCGGCCCTCGCCTGCCTGTTCAGGCTTCAAACTGAGATTTATGCACCATAGTTTGTACTGGAATGTACTCGGCAAAGAAGAAGAAAGGGAAGAGTGTTAAGGGGAACGCCAAAAGCTCACCGGACCGAGGGATAGCGAAACTCTGGGCGACTTCCCAATCAACCTACACCCCTGCTAAGATGGCAGACCTGGCAGACTCCTCACATGGTGAGCCCTCTACTTTTCTGACTCCTTCCACACTATCGGGGACATTCTCGGACACTCCGGCGGCATTTTATGCCGACACACAGAGCACCGCGCAGCCTCTGCTCACGTTGAGGGCAGATGCGAAGCTCCGGGCCCTACTACAGGCGCTGCCGACATGGTCCAATATAGAGGCCCTGACAGGTCGAGTAGAAGAGGCCCATCGCAAGGACATCGCGGAGGTGAGACAAGATGTTACAGCCCTGTCCAGCCGCCTGGGAACGGGGGAGGCGGCGATGGCAGCATTGGAGCATCGGGTGGCATCATTGGAATCCCAAGTGGCTGCTCAGGCCTCCACGGAGATGGATTTACAATTGCGGCTGGAAGAACTAGAGGACCGGAGCCAAAGGAGCAATCTGAGGCTTTGGGGACTCCCGGAGGCGACGGGGCAGGAAGACCTAAGAGACACAGCATTGGCCATCTTCCGCAATAAAGCGGGTAAGTCTCTACCAAGTGACATAACTTTTGATCGTATTCATAGGGCTCTGGGGCCCCGACCGACAGATCCAGGGAGGCCGCGGGATATTGTATGCAAAATACACCACTATGCCCATAAGGAGCTTATTTTGCGGAAGGCCTGGGAGGTGGGGGAAAGGGACTTTGACGGAGCCACTATTAAGATATTACTGGATCTCTCTCGAGCAACCCTCCAACGACGTGCGCTGATGAGGCCGGTACTGGAGGCGGCCCGCCAGAACGGAGCGACATATCTCTGGGGCTTCCCTCTCTCCGCAACATTCCATAGAGCTCAGCGTTCCCCTGCACACGCCAGGCGACCTTCCGGAACTGTTCGACTTCTTGGGCTCTACACCTGTGCCAGTACCTAACTGGCTTCAACTACTGCTGCAACCACAACCTTGTCAGAGGGATAGGCCTGCTGCAGCCGGAGACCGGAGGCAGGCAGCCCCTGGCCCACAGAGAAGCCAGAGACGATCCCACCTCTCCAAAGGCAGAGAGAGAGTCATAGACAATTAGCCAGGGGTCTGCAGAAGGGCTGTGGAGTAGTGGAACAGTGCTTGGCGCACAGCTGACAGGATGGAGGAGATGAGTGGGGTGACTGGGAACAGTGTACCCCCAGATTATTGTGCTGGCTGCAGCGTAACGGTCGGTTGGCCTTTATGTCTGGGACGAGTGAGTACGGTCCATCTGGGTTGGACACTTGGACACTTCCCTCAGGGGTGTTGCCTGGTCACGCCCATCCTCTCCACCTTGCCCCTCTTCCCCTCCTCACATGGAGTAAGCCTCGCATACATCCCCTACATATGTTGGTTTAATTGTACACTGGATGTCTTAAGTGAACCACTGTACCATACTGAGGTCCTGTGGGGAACAGGGAAAGGGAGATAACTGATAAGATGAAGCAGGAGATATGATGGGTGGAGACTTTGGGGGGTTTGCTCTGGATGGTTATAATTGATAGGTTGATTGACAGGTTTATGGTATGATGATCCTCTCCACGCCTAGAGGGATGCCTCTGGCTATATGTAGATGTGCATGTGGATGTCCTCTGCGCCTCCCGACCTGTTTGGACATGGGGAGCTGATGCAGACACCATCTTGGTGGGATGCAATGGGGATGGGTCTCAATTGGAACAACTGGTATTGGAGGGACCCTTCAGATCCGGTTTGCACCCATGGACGAAGGAGCTCTAGATGGGGACCTATTGGGGTCTCAGTCCAGAATGTGATTTGAGCCTCTTCCGCTTATGATCTGGCTAAATTAGTTTGTTACTAACAAGGTTGCAGTGTTCTGTATTTCAATGTACTCTTACTTATCGTGGTGCACTGTTGATGTGGCACATGCCTGGATAGGTGGGCAGGGGGGGGTCTGCTCGCTTGGACAGGTTTAACCTCTCTCCCACCTAGGCTTCAGCACAGATATCTGGGCATTGCCTGGAACAGGCCGCTTGAAATAACTTCTTTACTTGATACTCTCTTACCTACTTCCTATATACTTTCTATCTTACCTTATTTTCCCTACCCCCCCCCCTTTTTTTTTTTTTTTTTTTTTGTGCGGGACCCTGGTGAACATGGATGACATTAAGATCACATCCGTAAACGCAAAGGGGCTTAATACGCCCAAAAAGCGACGTATACTCCTGAATGAACTGAAACACTCCCACACTGATATAGCTTTCATTCAGGAAACTCACTTTAGAACCGACAGAACACCCTCCATAAAGAACAGACATTACCCTCTTGTATACCATGCAACCAATGAAGCGGCCAAGACCAGGGGGGGTGTCCATAATCATATCCGGTAAGGTGCCCTGAACATGTTCAGCTGTCCTGGCAGATAGTGGGGGACGCTATATATTTATAAAGGGCATGCTGGGCCATGAGTGCTTAACATTGGCAACGGTGTACGCACCCAATGACAGACAAGACGCCTTTTTTAAGGCGACACTGGACAAATTAGGGAACTTCTCAGAGAGTCAACTGATACTGGGAGGGGACTGGAATGTGGCCCTGAGCCCGGCAGAGGATACCTCGTCGAGGGGGATCCTCGACCCGTACGGGCATTAACAGGAGGATATCACAATATCTTCACGATCATCGGTTAATAGACGTGTGGAGAATACAGCATGCAGGAGAGAAAGACTACACGTTCTGCTCGACACCACATAAAGTGTACACTAGAATCGACTATTTTTTGATCCCGCATAAACAACTGCAAGCTGTGACCGACTCATCAATAGGTAACAACGTGGTCGGACCACGCACCCATAATGATTCGATGCACACTGTCCACAGCCTCTTCTTCCAAAATGTGTGTCTGGAAACTAAACAAGAGTTTATTGCAGATACCTGAGATAGTGGAAGATGTAACTACTGAATTACAAAATTACTTCCGGACCAATGACCAAACAAACTGTGACCCGGGGACACTGTGGGAAGCCCATAAAACCTTGATACGGGGGGTACTCATCAAACATGGGGCCAGGATAAAAAGGATAGAGATAAACAACTGAAACTTCTCCTGCATAAACTGTGCCAGGCGGAAACGCTTCATAAACGAACCCCACTTCAGGCCTTAGAGAAGGAACTGCTCTCCTTACGTCAGCAAAAAAGCTGACCTATTGCATTATAAAGCCAAGGCTGCGGTGCAACATGGCCGGAAGATCGGCTATGAGCACGGCAACAAATGTGGGAAATTGCTAGCAAACTCCACTAAAGTGTACAAACCGGCCACGTATGTCCCACATATAATTTCCCCCTCGGGTACCAAGGTCACTTTACCAAGGCAGATCGCGCAAACCTTCAGAGACTTTTACTCTGCTCTATAATTTACCTGACCAGAATAGCTGTCAAATGGTAATGGCGAAATACATAGAGGCTTCCTTGCTTCCACAGCTTCCATTGGAGGCAAGGGAGGAATTGGAGAGTCCCATCACGCAGGAGGAAGTAAGGATAGCGTTAAGCAATATGAAGCCTGGCAAGGCCCGGACGGCTTTACATTACAGTACTTCCAGCCGTCCTTACCAATTCTTAACCCTTATATGGTAAAACTGTTTAATACATTGAGCACCGACATCCCCATACCAAGAGACATGCTAAGGGCACACATCTCAGTGATACCTAAATAGGGCAAGGATTCATCGACATGCGGTAGTTATAGGCTGATTTCCCTTTTGAACCTGGACCTGAAGCTCTTTACTAAAATTATAGAATCCAGACTGTCGGCGCATATACAGGGATTAGTGCACTTAGATCAGGTAGGCTTCATACCTACCAGAGAGGCAAGGGACAATACCACCAAGGCCCTGGATTTAATCCACCTAGCTTCCTCTACCAAAACACCATGTATTTTTTTAAGTACTAACACTGAAAAGGCGTTCGACCGGGTCAATTGGACATTCATGATGGAGGTACTAAAACATATTGGGCTAGGTCAGACGATGCTATGCTGGATATCCAAGCTATACCTAAACCCGACTGCTCAGGTAAAGGTTAATGGCCTACTATCTGAATTCTTTGACATAGCGAATGGAACCAGACAGGGCTGCCCGTTGTCTCCCCTTCTATTTGCTCTGTCGCTGAAGCCCTTCCTGTGTACGCTTAGAAGAAATTGGGATGTTGTGGGTCTGGAGACCAGGAACACACAGCGGAAGGTGTCAGCATATGCTGATCACCTTCTGTTCTCGCTCACTAGGCCCATGATATCTCTTCCCAACCTTATGCGGGAATTTGAGATATATGGCAAACTTGCTAACTTAAAGATTAATTTGGAGAAGTCAGTAGCTATGGGAATCAATCTGGACCCAGGTACTCTGACAGCCTTGAAGTCCAATTTTAAATTGAAATGATAGCGCCATTAGTTATCTTGGTACCAAAATACAGAGGGATCTGAGCCATACATTTGACCTTAATTTTACACCCTTGTTGTCCTCAACCAAGGTGTTATTGGATGAATGGTCGGGAGGGATGCATTCCTGGTTTGGTAAATGTAATCTGTTAAAGATGAGCATCCTGCCGAAATTTTTATACCTGCTTCAGGTGCTGCCAATCCACATCCTGGACAACTATTTCAGACAGGTACATACCAAGTTTACGAAATTTGTATAGGCTCGCACCAGGCCCCGTCTTGCTAGACGGTTCCTGACGCTGCCTAAGATTATGGGTGGATTGGCCCTGCCTGACGTCCGTAACTATTATAGGGCAGTACATCTGGGTAGACTCATAAACTGGGAGAGACACTCTAACAACAAACTCTGAGCCCAGATTGAGCAGTCTCAGTCTTCTATACCTTTGAAGGGGGCTCTATGGTGCTACAATTCACTATCACCAGGAATGAAGGCACACCTCATTATAGGTAACACTCTGCGGATAGGGCATCAGACCACCTCCCAATTATCTCTTACCACGACAGAATCCCCGCTCTTTCCTATTTTAGGTAACCCAGCATTCCCTCCTGGCCTCAATACAACTCCATTCCAGACACTTATAAACAAGAGGCGCACACGTGCCTCCCACTTTGCGAAGTCAACCAACTGGCCCTCACTAACAGAGCTGACCAAAACTCCGGGACAGTTCCAGATTCCGTTCTGGAACGCGCTACAACTTCACCATTTTTTATACTCCCTTCCCAACACCCACCATTTTGCACGAGACCTTACGACATTTGAGGACTACTGTACAGGCGAGGGACAATTACCACAGGTCCTGTCCAAAACCTACGCACTAGTCAACACACCAGGGGAACAGCCCTGCCTGCCGTTTCTACAAAAATGGGAGAACGATCTCCAACACTCCTTTACGACCACTCAACAACAAACTATCCTGCAATTTTCCCTCAAATCCGCTACTTGTACTAAAATGCAGGAAACCAACTACAAATTACTTACCAGATGCTACTACACCCCGCAGTGACTTAAAATTTGTTACCTGGACACCTCAGAGCTTTGCTGGAGATGTCAAAAGGAAAAGGGCACGCTCCTGCATATTTTTTGGTCCTGTCCCATTCTGCAGCATTTTTTACCGGACGACCCAGCATTCTTTTTGCTACATGCTACAACCATCCCACCCAAACATTATCGGAAATCGATAGTCCGCCACTTGTTGAACGCAGCCAAAGCCTGTATCCCCGCAATGTGGAAGAGACAAGCTCCCCCGAGTGTAGGGGGTTGGTTGCGTAGAGTGGAGGAAATCAACAAATTGGAGGATTTGATATTTACGGCTCAAAACAGACACGAGAAACATTCTAAAATGTGGAGACTGTGGAACATGTTCATTTTGTCCGATGAAGGCCTAGCCTTACTGAACACATAAGGGGTGTGGCGTGGACCACTGGACTGTAGATGCCAGGGGTCATCTGGGTCCCGCACTTTCCTCCCATTATTCCTCCCCTTCTCTATTCCTGTCTATTCCTCTCTTTTTTCTTTCTTCTTTACTCTCATTCTTCTCAAGCTATAGTGACTGCCTTTAGGGCACGTATCTTAAAAATAAAAAACAAAGGGAGGTAGGCGGTTTATTTGCTTCTTATGGAACAGAGATTTTTGAATATGTGCCACTTTCTCTGTAATGTATGTAACTTTTATTTTGTCAGACTTCCTTCTCTTTGCAATAAAAATTATATTTGCAAAAAAAGATATCCAAGGAATTGAGAATGTCAATCAGCATTGTTCAAACTCTAATCAAGAAGTGGAAAATGAGGGGTTCTGTTTAAAACAAACCACGGTTAGGTAGACCAACTAAAATTTCAGCCATAACTGCCAGGAAAATTGTTCGGGATGCAAAGAAAAACCCACAAATAACTTCAGGACTCTGAAAACGTGTAATGTTGCTGTTTCAAAATGCACAATAAGGAGGCACTTGAAGAAAGATGAGCTGCATGGTGGAGTCACCAGAAGAAAGCCATTACTACCCAAATGCCACAAGATATCCCGCTTACAATACGCCAGACAGCACAGAGACCAGCCTCAAACCTGGCACAAAGTAATTTGGAATGATGAGACCAAAATTTAGCTTTTTGGCCACAACCATAAACCCTACATTTGGAGAGGAGTCAATAAGGCCTGTGAAACACGGAGGTGGAACGATGATGTTTTGGGAATGTGTGAGCTACAACGGCACGCAAAATTTGGTCAAAATTGATGGCAAGATGAATGTAGTATGTTATCAAAAAATACTGGAGGAACATTTGCATTCATTAGCCAGGAAGCTGCCCATGGGACGTACTTGGACATTCCAACATGACAATGATCCAAAACACAAGGTCAAGTTGACCTTCATTGGCTACAGCAGAATAAAGTGAAGGATCTGGAGTGGCCATCTCAGTCTCTTGACCTCAATATCATTGAGCCACTCCGGGGAGATCTCAAACGTGCAGTTTATGCAACACAGCCCAGTATTTTTTTTTTTTTATATTTTTTTTTTTAGGAACTGGAGGCTTTTTGCCAAGAGGAATGGGCAGATTTACCATCTGAGAAGATAAAGAGCCTCATCCACAAATACCTCAAAAGACTTCAAGCTGTCATTGATGTTAAAGAGGGCAGGGGGGCGGAGCTTGGCCGCGGAACGGTATGGCTGGATAAACCAGGAGCTCCGGCGAGGATCAGCGACTACACGGCGGCGCCTCTCAACAGCATCACCCGGACCAGCTCTCAAAGAGCAAGGGGATCACTGGGATGTTCGTGAGCTCGGCCACGCACCGATCCACAGGGTACACACAACCGCGGAAGCTCACTGATTACTTCCACGGGCACAGCAGTATGGCGGCTCCAGCAGAGAGAGAGGGGAACGGGATGGAGACCGCCCCCTCCCCACAGCCGCAGCCTCAAGGCGCACAGGACACACAGAGCTCCCCCATCCCTGCACAAGCTCCACTTGCAGAGGACAAGCGCTCGCAGAAAAGACCGGCAAACTCCCCTGCTGCCTCTCCGTCATCTAAAGGTCCGGTGAGGAAAAAAGCAACAGGCTGGTAACGAGGACATAGACACACACCTGTCCCAATCAGCTCAAAACTCCCTTGCATTATTCCCTGCCACTGATCAGCCTGCTTCTGAATCCATAATTAAAGATGCTACTATCTCTTAAAAGTGACCTTAAAGCAGAGCTGGGTAAAAATATTGCTAACCTGCAATCCCCCATTGATCACGTGGAGGAAAGAGTTGATGTAGTGGAGAGGAAATTAGGAGAGCATGCTGAGGCCTACAACAGTCTGGCAGAAGGGTTCCAAGAACACAACGCTGACATCTTGTGGCTAAAATCCAAGGTCCCGACGGAACAATCTGAAGTTCTGGGGCATCCCGGATTCCGTCTCAAATGCTGAACTGACCCTGTACCTACAACAGCTCCTCAAAGCCCTCCTACCTATGGAGAACCCAAAAGATTTTATTATCGATAGAGCCCATAGACTACCAAAACCAACTACACTCCCCGACCCTATCCCCAGAGATGTGATCGCAAGGATACACTTTTTCACATCAAAGATAGAGCTCTAACCCCTGCTAGAAATATGGGAAAATTGCCAGACCCTTTCTCAAAATGTCAGATCTTTTCCGACCCCTCAGCATTTACTATGCAAAATTGTAGGCAGTTCTCTAACATTACTACTTAGCTACGAGAACGCAAGATCACCTATCAGTGGGGATTCCCTACCAAATTGACCATAACACACCAAGGCCACACATGTCTTGCGTTCTCCGGGAGAAGCCAAAAAGTTACCACCCCAATGGGGAATCTCACTTGGCGACACTGGCAAACCTCCCCGCACTAAACCGCCCCAGTGCATATCAGGGGCTTGGTCTGTGGCAGGAGCTACATGAAGATGTTGCATCTGGAACCACACTTTAAGCAATTGCTGTGCCTCTCCTACCAGTTGTCCCTTAAAGGCGCTCATGTCCACGCCTACTATTGATCCCTTAACGCCAGTCCTCCTAAATACCCATTTCCCCCACACTTGCAACTGTTGCGAGTTTGTTATACATCTTGTTTTCTGCAATTTTGTAGAGTATATCTCCCTTAAACTTTTGTATAATCGAGAGCTTGTCGATCATTGTTATATTTCTGTATTGTTTATTTCTTCTCTATACTTGGGTGCCTGTTTAACATGTGTTATTTGAAAAGCAATTTAGAACTTCCTGTCATCTCTGATACCATTCAACTATTCTTGCTGTACATCTCTACCAACACTTTACTAATGTCATCCAAGCAGCGTTGCTCCAAGCATCTTCCTCTTTGCTCGTATGTCAATTAAGATAACATCACTAAATGTTAACGGTCTTAATAGCCCTTTTAAAAGATCAATGATGTGGAGGGAAGCATTGTCTCAGAAATACGATATATTCTGCGCTCAAGAGACGCACCTACGGTCAAAATTTCCACCTAAAGTCTCTCACCCAAAATTCCCCCACTGTTTCTTTGCCAAAGCAGACAAAAAAACGAGGAGTACTGATAGCTGTCAGAGAGTCTGTGACCTTTACTCAGAAATTCATAGAAGTAGATCCGAATGGCCGTTTTATTATTCTAGGCGCACTCCTCAACCACCGCCCCTACACCATTGTCACGTTATATGCCCCCAATGTAAAACAAAAGCCCTTCCTGAACAAATTAATGAAGATATTACCATTACGTATGGGTCGCCTCATCTTATGCGGCAACTTCAAAGTGGCTGACCCAGCCCTAGATTCCACTAACTGCAACAGGCGTCCCTTCCGCTCCCTGCTCACCCTAATGAAAAATGAAAATCTATACGCTGCTTGGAGGAGTGCTCATGGGTCTGAAAGGGACTATACATTCTACTCGGTAGCCTTGCGGGTCTATTCTCGCATTGATCTGTTCCTGGTAGACAGAGACACTCTGCTCCAAACCAAATCTACACAGATCGGCGTGATCACTTGGTTGGATCACGCCCCTATTTCTATCACCCTTCATACCCAAACCTCTACTGTTCCAAATGGGACTTGGAGACTAAACCGAGCAATTCTGCCCAGTCCGCGCTATCAAGATCAGATCAAGGAGGAATTGAACAACTTCTTCTCCTCAAACACTGGCTCAATGAATAATGTGCAATCTTTATGGTCCACTCACCAAGCCTATATGAGAGGGATCTTCATTAAGCTGGGAGCTCAGGAGAAACGTATGAGGACACAGAAATTTACTGAATTAACGGAGTCTATACACGTTAGAATCATTAAATAAAGCTCAATTTTCCTTAGGGCTAAACAGCTCCTAGACCTACGCCATCAACTCTCCCAACTTCTCCTCTCCCAACACGATCTCCTTCTAAAACGTCTCAAATTAAACTACTACGTAGCAAGTAATAAAATAGGATCACATCTTGCGAGACAAATTAAGAAGAAAGCCGCAAAAAATAGTATTGCATACCTCCTAGACACAAATAATGATAGAATTACGTACCCTGCCCACATCGCCAACAAATTTGCCGAATTTTATTCCACCCTTTATAATATAGGATCTGAAAACCCATCAAACACCCCCCCAGACGAGCAAATCCAACTATTTCTTGAGTCCTTAAACAACCTCCCTAAAATAACTCAAACCCAGCCTAACAGCCTTTGCACCCCATTCTCAGCCTCCAAATCCGAACAGCCATTCACAAACTACCTAGCCATAAATCCCCGGGGCCAGATTGATTTGGGAATGAGTATTACAGATCCTTCAGTGATCTTCTGATCCCACACTTACAACAATTGTATGATCAAGCGGCAACCAATGCCACCTTCTCCAAGGAATATCTCGAAGCCCTAATAACCATACCCGAACCAGACAAATCACCCACCTCCCCCGCTAATTACAGACCGATCTCACTACTAAACTCCGATATTGACATTTATGCCAAATGAATTGCCTCTAAATTAGAAAGTATACTCCCACACCTGAAATAAAGGAAAGGGGGGGGCGCATGCGCGAGGCTCTCAGCGACGGACATGCCTAGCTAGAGCTCCGCTCAGGCATGAACTTCTCGGCTACTATACAGCATCCAGGCTCCGCAAAACTGCCCTCCGCCGCTCCTAATTCACCCTAGCCACCCAGGAACCCGAGCATGGTAGCGGGTAACCCCCGGCACAAGCTCCGGAGCAAGAACATTCGGGACGTCCTGGCCCAGGCCTCTGCCAAGATGGTGCCGGTATCTCCTCGCTGCAGTGGCAGCTCCACGCGGACGCCAAAGTTCAAGGAGAAGATGACTACTCATCCAGACGAGGGTGAGTCCGATAACGAACCCCTAGCCTCACCGCTATCCCCTAACAGCCGCACACATCCAGACCCCCTTCTGCAGCAGTTCGAACGCATGCTTACAAGGGCCCTTCAACTCATCTCAGATGAAATCACAGAGAGGCTATCTAGAGAAATCGGAGAACTAGGCCACCGTACATCTGAACTGGAAATCCGTACGGATGAACTAGAAACACAGGCGGCAAACCATGCAGACGAGCTAGAGTCTCTAAAAGAAGCTAACTTAGCCCTACAAGCACAGATCGAGGATCAGCAAAATAGGGCCAGACAATCCAACATTCAGATTAGAGGCTTGCCAGAGACCATATTGGACTTACATTCCACCGTCACGGCCCTATTCCAAGAGCTATCTCCCTCTATCCCAATTGATAGACTTGAAATGGATCGCATACATCGGGCTTTAGCCCCCCGCAAAAAGGATGGTCCTCCCAGAGACATCATAGCTAAGATGCACTACTACCGCACCAAAGAGCAACTCCTGACGGCAGCCAGACAGAGCATCTTATCTTCCAAGGCCACAACTATCAGCTGTTTACTGACCTATCTAAAACCACCATTATGAAGCAAAGAACCTTCAAACAGTACCTGGAAATCCTACAGCACCACAAAGTCATATATTCCTGAGGTTTCCCCTTTTCTCTGCGCTTCACGTTCCAGGGTCGCAAGTACCAATGCAAGACTGCTGAAGACCTCCGCGATCAACTACAAGCGCTACATCTCTACCCTTCCTCTGTAGCCTCATCGCAGAACACCCGCCGGAGATCTGCTTCAGCCTCCCCGCAAAAGTCTGCATCCTCCCCGTCATCTACTGCCAAAAGAGGCAGATTCATTCCTACCCCCCCAGGAACCGCAAGATTCCATGGACTGAACTCTATCTACATTGGGTGAGCCTTCAGTTCCTCACTGACCTTTGGGCTAGCCGCCCCCCATCAGGGACACAATGTTACATGGCCCACTTCAACCTTGGGCTTACTAGGCTACCCCTCGTTAGTCACCTAACTAAGTTAAATGTTTCTAAATTTGTTGTTCCAGGTTTTATACATGGTTATCTCTGACCTGAATTTAAGTTTTAATGTTTACCTATCACCATCTTGTTTGGCTGTCTTGGCCCTCTGCTTTGCCCTGGTCTGGCCGACCCCCTCCGGCTCTCCCCTTGTTGGGGGAGGGGGAAGGTCGAGACTCTCGGGGGGAAGCCGGGGTCCAATTACACTCAGTACTCTTAATGTATTTACATTTGCGCTCATTAAAGCCTGTCAGTCTTCCTAAGGCACAATCTCATTGCTCTTGCTGACGATACCGGGTGTGCACGGTAACCCCCCTTGGTCCTCTTTGAGGGCTCCGGGGGGACCCCGGGCATACTGGTTCACACGGTAGGGGTCTCCTTAGGCTTATCGCCCCCTCTGTCGTGTGCATGACTAGTTTAGGTTTTGTACTCCACCCCTCCTTGTCCCCCCCTCTGAAGACGATCCTACCGTTCAATACCTACCTGCTGTCCCGGCAAGCTAATCACCTTTGCACCGGTAGGCCATGTTCATAAATATGTTCTGTTGTAATCTACTCATTTATCTCAAGATTTGTTGTATCATTTAGTGTTATTTTGCTCAGTCTTTCCCCCAATCCATCACATGCCGACTGTTCGTGCCTGCTTGTCACTGCTGCCCGCTATCTTGCCCACAGAGTATCCACATAGGTACTCTTTGAGCAACATGACTCCCTCTGCTGAGGGCACTTCACCCGCCGCAGACGGAATTCACCATTCTCCTACTTCTTACTCTTCTTCTCTCCTTTCTTCTCTTTCCCAACCTTACGCTCTGCACCCTTCTCGGTTCTCTCCCCCGATTCCTCGTCGGAAGGTCCACACCCCTACTAAGCCACAGGCGCCTCATATAACATTCTCTCCTCCACACCCATGGCCCCCTTGAACGTCCTCACGCTTAACACTCAAGGCCTAAATTCCCCTAATAAAAGGCGTAAAGCCTTCAGAGCTTTCGCCTCACTGAAAGCCCATGTAGTCTGCATTCAAGAGACCCATTTCACAGACCACCATCACCCCAAATTCTTAAGCTCTTCGTACCCACAATTTTACACAGCCTCAGTATCAACCAAATGTAGGGGAGTCTTAATTGGCTTTCACCGCGCGACACCCTTTACCCTTACAGCTGAAATTAAGGACCTTGAAGGCAGATACCTGATCCTGAAAGGTATACTACTCGACTCAGAAGTAATGGTGGTATCATACTATGCCCCGAACCGCAACCCGACAGCCTTCCTATCAAATTTATTCCAAATGATTAATGTACACAAACAAGGAACTCTACTAATATCCGGCGACTCCAACCAGGTCATTCACCCTACATTAGATAAATCTCCTTTCACGCTCCTCCCGGGTCCATCTAAACTAGCCTCCCATCTGCTTCAGCAATACTCACTGATTGACACATGGCGGGAATGCAATCCGACCAAAAAACAGTATTCCTTCTATTCCCACCCACACAAATCCTTCTCGCGTATTGACCACATCTTCACATCCGTGGGAACCTCACCTGCCCTGATCACCTCTATACTGGTCTCCATCCCCTGGGCCGACCACAATGCTATAATGTCCTCCTTCACTTCCCTAATCCCAAGACAGAAGAACTGGTCCCTCAATGACACTTTACTAGCCAACCCCTTTTATGCTCTTGAAATAGCAACTGAGATCCGCAGATATATTTCAGAGAACAAAACAGAAGGAATTTCCCCTCTAACAGTCTGGGAGGCACATAAACCGGTCCTGCGAGGCTTCCTAATAAGTTTAGCCACACAGCGGAAAAAAGATAGAAAAGCACTCTTTCAGACCTTAGAGGCAAACTTTTCGCAAGCACACGCTAACTTTCAAGCAAACCCTACCGCAACGCACAAGCAAGAAGTTGATAAAGCTAGGCTTGAACTGGACTTATTTCTGACGGACTCAGCTGAGAAATCTCTTAGGCGTACCAGACACAAAATCTACACTAAAGCCAATAAACCAGGCACCTTCCTAGAATTGACTTTACGCAATACGGATAGATCACATAAACAAATTCATCTCCAAACCGCCCCAAATGTCTATTCTAGCAACCCAATAAAAATTCTTGAAACGTTTCACCGACATCTCTCCTCCCTATATGACCAGCCGTCCCTGATAGACCAATCAGTAACCTCTAATTTTCTTGATTCCATCACCCTGCCCAATATCCCAGCTTCCGAAAGAGAAAAACTCGACGCCCCCATATCTGAAGAAAAGGTCGTTAAAGCAATTAAATCCCTCAAACTGCATAAAAGACCTGGACCAGACGGCTTCACGGCCACCTACTATAAGCAATTCACCAAACTACTTGCCCCCCTTCTTTCCGAAGCCTTCAACTCCATACTGAAAGGCCGCTCATTCAACCCTGAATCCCTCCATGCTTCAATATCTATGATCCCTAAACCATCATCAGATGAATCATCCTGGTCAAATTACCGACCAATATCCCTTTTAAACATAGATATCAAAATTCTCACAAAAATCCTATCCTTATGATTGAACACCATTATAGGGTCCCTCATTCACAAGGACCAGGTTGTGTTCATACCCTCTAGACAAGCAGGAGATAATGTCAGAAGAGCTGTTCTTTTATCCCACTACGCTCGCACATGCAATATCCCTGCCTGTCTCCTTTCCCTGGATATACGTAAGGCTTTCGATAGCCTATCCTGGCCCTACCTACACCTAACTCTGCAGAAATGGGGCTTTGGCCCGCATTTCCTCCGTTGGATCACCTCGCTATACACTACTCCCTCAGCCCACGTGAAATATGCCAGATTTCACTCCGACCCCTTTCAGGTACGCAGAGGGACTAAACAGGGATGCCCCCTATCCCCTCTCTTCTTTGCACTGGCCATGGAACCCCTGGCCCAGATGATCAGTTCCAACCAGGACCTTAAGGGAATAGAAATAGGTGGCCATCGACACAAACTGTGCTTATTTGCCGATGACGTCCTTATTTTTCTTACCTCTCCCCTAACATCCACCCCCATCCTACTCAATATATTGGACAAATTTGCTAGCATTTCCGGACTAACAGTAAACCCACAAAAGTCTAAAATCCTTAACATCTCCCTACCTCCCCCTCTTCAAGAGCAACTCCAACAAGCCCTACCCTTCTCCTGGGCCCAAAACCACTTAACCTACCTGGGAGTTAAATTAACCCCGGACCCCACTAAGCTTTTTTCAGCAAACTATCCCCCACTGCTAGCACACCTCTCAAAACTAATGAACTCCTGGTCGGCCCTACCTATCTCCTGGTTGGGGCGTATCACTGTTGTGAAAATGGTAATTCTACCCAAGATACTGTTCTTGTTTAGAGTACTCCCCATCTCAATTCCCGCTTACTTCTTCCGTATCTTGCAGAGAAGGGTCCTAGCCTACACTTGGGGTAAAACTAAACCCCGCACGTCTAAGTCTGTACTCTACCAACACAAACTGCAGGGTGGTCTGGGCTTACCCTCCTTCCTGAAATACTATCAGGCGTCACAGGTAGCTATGCTTACAAAATACCACGCCACTAAAGAGGTCCCCCTGTGGGTATCACTAGAAGCAGTCGACTGCGATCCCCTCTCGCTAGCCAACATTCTATGGCTTCAAGCCAAGAATCGGGGTAAAATAGCCAACCCAGTAATGCGCCATTCACTCCACATCTGGGACGCTCTTAAAATTAAATTCAAACTACAATCTGCCCACAATCCTCTCCTTTCATACTTACGCAACCCCACTTTTTGCCCAGCCTGGGTTGCCCCAGCCTCCTTTTCTAACTGGGTGAATGCAGACCTGCTCAGGGCACACACCTTTTTCATTTCAGATAAATTTATGTCCTTCCCAATGATAAGGGAATCCTTCGGCCTCCCTAGTTCTGAGATCTTCCGGTATCTCCAGCTTAAACATTTCTTTGCCTTATGTAAGCGACAAGATACGACCCTCCCATCTATGACGAGCTTCGAGCACGTATGCCTCAAAGAACCGCACTGTCGAGGATTAATCTCCCTAATTTATAAGAGCTTAATTGACTCCTCCGGACAGACAACTCTCCTCTACACTTCTAGATGGGCCCAAGACTTTAACCTGAATATAGACTCAGACACCTGGTCAAACATCTGGCAGAACACAAAATCAGCCTCCCAAAACATAGTCGCATTGGAAGCAAATTATAAGGTCCTGCTTAGATGGTATCTGGTTCCCGCTCGTATAGCTAAATTTGCTCCCACACATTCCCCAAATTGTTTCAGCGGCTGCCTAGATGCAGGTACCCACAACCACATTTGGTGGACCTGCCCGGTCGTTGCCAAATTCTGGTCAGAAATCTTTAAAATGATCTCAACCACTACCAGACTCAGAATTGAACCATCTCCTGACACAGCAATACTAAATGTAAAACCTCCGGGGGTCAACAAATATGGCTTTAAACTACTGCTACAGATAACCACCGCTGCTAAACAAACTGTGGCCAAGCCTTGGAAATCCCCGCACCTGTCCATCCTAGAGACCATCCAAAGGGTCACTAACGTGATGATACACGCTAAGATTGAGGCAACGATACTTAACAATATACCTAAATTGGAGGGAATATGGCTGCCCTGGACAGAACACTACCTCCCTGCTAATTTCGACCCTTCCCTACTCCTCCCGTAAAGGCCCTACCACTTAACCTTTCCTATGCCCAACGAGTCTATCTCTACTCACTCCTACCCCCCTCCGGCGAGGAACGGAGACCTTCACCCCTGCTTTACCCTATACTGTCTTCCCCTTCAACCTCTCTTACTGTCATTCCTTTACTTATGGTCCACCTTCCTCTGGGGTTTTGTTTTCGAATAAAAGGCTCCCAAGCAACTCATTGGACCCTTCTCAGTGCTCCATACTTTACTAGAATAAACTGCTCCTAATCACTAGACGTGTATCATACTGGTCTAATGTATGTCCTCACACACTAACTATGCATTGTGTTGCCCTTTACTCCCGCTTGTGTATTCCTTTTCTGAACATCAATAAAATTCAATGAGCCCAAACTGGGGTGGGGTGTGGTCCCTTCCCTTCGGACATCTAATGATCCCAATGGGGATGTCTAGAGGGGGGAGACCTCTACCTCATCGCCCCCTTTGTTACTATACTACCTAATGGTCCGCGATACACTATAATATCTTCTGACCATGTATGACATATGTGGTATCCAACTCATGAGGAGTGCACAGAGTATTGTTAACTAACCTAGCACTCCCCCCCCCCCTTTTTTTTCCCCCCTTCCTGTACTGTTCTGTTTTTCTGTACTGTTTTGTATTTTGTATCTCTTCTTTTGCAAATTTAATCTAATAAAAATATTGAAACAGAAATAAAGGAAGAGGGAAGTGGGTATGGCGCTGCCAAAATATGTGACAAATATATAGTGCATAATGTGCACACTGTGTGAATGTGATAAAACCAGTGTCTAATCCAGCTCAGATAAATAAAGAATATTACACTGTAATATAAGCTGCTGCCCCCACAGGAGCACCAAAAAAGGTACTCTAAATATAAATTAAAGAAAAAGAATAGTGGGTATGGCACCACTATAAATATATGTGACAGAGATATAATAAGTAATTCAAATACGTATAAATGCAACTGTGTATAATCCAAATACTGATTCAAAAATATAATGGTTGGAGAGCCATCTAGTGGCGAACATAAGATAAACAGGCATTAAAGATATCCGTACTGGAACATATATGTAGTAGTATATAAAAGTATATAAAAGTCTGTGCTCAGGGTGTCCAAAGAGGGGCGGTGCGGGAGGTAACACTGTAGTGCTCCCCTCCCTCCGACACACACCCCACTTACCCCCGATGCGAGGACAGTCTGTTGCCAGTCAGATCAGGTGTTTACAGGGTAAATGGTACCAGGTCCCTGTGATCTTCAGACGCTGCTCAGCGTCTCATTCCATGATAAGCAGGATAAGAGGATACAGAGAGAGAATTTGTCAGGGCTAACATAGTCCTAATAGCAAGAGGCCCAGACTCTGCCCCTCCCAAGGATTTTATGCGCTGCTTACAAAATTTCCCATTGCAAAACAATATAATGCGCAAAGCCAGAGGAAATAAATGCATCATCTTTAATGGGGCAACCATTATGCTCTTTCAGGACCTTAAAAAAATCACCTTAAAGAACCGTAGAGCATTATGCCCTCTGCTGGACAAATTAAGGGAGAAAGAACTGAAATACACCTGACACTTCCCTTTTGCCCTGATAGTCACACACACGGGCAAGCAGCACATCCTGCGAACCCTGGCAGATCTCCCGGATTTCTGCGTGGACCTGAATCTAGGACATCTTGATCTCCTGGAATGGTACCAGGAATTTACCTTGCCGATCGCGGAAAGGAGCCCTCCAAGATCTCAATTTTCCACATCTGAGAAAAGATCCTCCAAAAAAGATGAAACATGGCCTCAGTGGCAACTCTTAACTTGGGAACTCCCAATCCAAGACCGACCCCTTCCAGGGCCCTGGAAGATGGGTAAATACACGAAAACCCCTCTGCAGCTGCATGTTGTGCCATTCCCAATTAATCTCTCAGTTGTTGAACTGTTCTGGCGCAGCAATCACCCGCTCTTGATCCCTCCATTCTGACTGGTTTCACCCCCCCTTTTTTTTTTATGTTAAATCTTGTGTCTTGTGCTTTTAGAGTTAATGGCTGAAATCAGAACCTTTATATAAATGGGTCTATTCAATATAATACCCCCAACTTGATCTACAGTTTCTCTCTGCCTAAGTCTTAATTACCCGCATTACTTCACAGAGACTTTATAGTGTGGCCAACTAACAACATAATGGGTCAACAGAGAAACCTTAGTCTGAAAACTAACAATAGGTGGTATAGCTGTACTTAGACTATATACTCTCCTAACGCGTGAGGCTTCAAGACACTGTCTGAAAGTCATGGCAGAGACTGTAAACTCAGCAAGATGGTTGTCATTACTAACCAACTCTGGGGGTTGCTCGCCTATGTTTGATTATAGTTTTACTTTACAGCGCTCTACTGGGTCGATTCACTCTAAATGACATTTTATTAGCTCTACATAGGTTGTGTTTCTCATTGTTTAGCTGTACTGCTCTATTAGACTACCATATCTTTATATCACTTTGTTGATATTACATGGTAATTCTACTCCTCGGTTGCAACCTACCTACGTCACCACAAAGTGGTCGTGGGATTGGATTCTGACCCCGGTACCACGATCCACTACTTTTGTCCTTTAGTAAGAAGTGCCTACTTTCTAAAGTGTATTAATATCACTCCCATCTACTTTTCCTACTTCACCTATATTTCCTTCATTTTTATTACTTTCACCTCTTCTTTAATCTCCTATATTTTATCTCCACAACACCCATAGTCCAATACTAGCAGGTGTTTTTGTGAGCTTTATTTTGCAGAACAAGCTTTGACACGGTTCTTCTGAGTCTTCCTAATGGCTTACTCCTCACTGGGGCGCAGCCCAACGGTGATTTCACATAATGTGAAGGGACTGAACGTCCCAGAGAAACGTTTTAATCTCCTAAGAGAACTCAAGAAAGGTAGGCCACACTTTACATTCCTTCAGGAGACCCATTTCAAAACTCACCAGGTACCAATAATTACTTTTTCACTACTGCCTACCAGGCAACAAACAATACTTCTAACTCAAAGGGAGTCTCAATTTTAGTGAGTAGAGAGGCCCCTTTTATTGTCACTGACCGCCTAACAGATCCCGGGGGGGGCAATTCATTTTTCTAAATGGGACTTATGGAAGCTCTACTATCACATTGGCTAATGTATATTACCTCAACACAACGCACATAACATTCTGCCAATGGGTAGTGCGAGAACTCCAAGGCTTTGCATCATTGCCTAATTTTGGGAGGGGACTTCAACATTCCTTTGAACCCCTTATTAGACACATTGTCAGGGAAATCGTGCATCACATATAAGGATTTCACATTCCTCTTGATACCGCACAACCGCTACTCTTGCATAGATTTATTACCCAGAGAGACCTGACATTAATCTCGGAAGCCAAAATTGGAATTTAATCAATTTCTGACCATGCCCCGATCTCGGTGACAGTAGATTTGCTCACATCTAATCCCAAGCCCAACACTTGGAGACGGAATGCATCTCTATCAACTGATCCTACGTTACTACCCAAGATTACTACATCTCTTTTCAATTACTTTCAGCTTAATGAAACTCCAGATATGGACCCCCTGAAGATTTGGGAAGCACATAAGTGCACCATTAGGGGAGAGCTGGTCAAATTGGGGACCCGCCGTAAACGTTAACAGGAAATGGAGATTAAAAGACTGACAGAGAAAATGTTTAAACTTGAATCCATACACCAACAATCCATCACTACACAGTCAACAGGGGAATTGCTGGAGACCAGAAAAATACTACAACAGACCCTGGACGCTAAGATTAAACGACTATTGTTTTTCAAAAAGAAAATCTATTACAAAACTTGAGACAAAATGGGTAGACTTTTGGCTAGAGCGTTAAAGGCACCCAACACTACTATATAAAAACAACTGAAGCCACTGCGCTCAGGAGCACAATATAGTGCAATGTAATTCCCAAACCCCAGCAGCTATGCACAAATCTTTTTGATAAAAAGTGATATAAAAAATATGTGGTGCAGCGCTCAAACAGTCAAGGAAGCGGAAGTGAGTTGTTTGCATTCCATGACTCTCTCCTGGTTTGGCGGCGACTGATGAGATTGAGGGAACTAGCGGGCTCTACAAAATTCAAAATGTGGCGATTGAGAACACTTGTAGGATGCTGAAAGTGGTGACCCAGGACTGAGATGGAGGTGGTAATCGTGGTCTGGATTAGTTCCACTTAGACCACCAGGGCTATCTGAATTCAAAGAAGTGGACGGGGGGAGTGTGTGACGTGAAGGGGATCGGTGACCATCGGGAACCTGACCAGTGACATCATGCTGATCTGACCTCTGTAATGGGGCTCCGGTCTATTCGGTAAGGACCAGTGTGTTTGGGTGATGGTGATGGTCTTTGAAACCTTTCCTGAAGCCTCATGCATATGTTCGGATTCTCACCCTTATAAAGAATACCCCGGTGGCGTGTCCTAAATAAGTGAACTTTAAAGACGATGGACATTTTCTCTGGGACTGTTTGAGCGCCGCACCATATATTTTTTATACCCAACACTACTAAAAACATTATGGGCTTCAGGAGACCTGATGGCTCCTTGGATGTAACTACTGAAGCCATTGCAGCTCACTTTCACAAATACTACACCAAACTGTACAATCTCCCACTGCAACACAGGCCACCAGAGACAATGGGAGACAGGGCCCACATCATTCAGGAATATCTTACTATAAGCTGTCTTTCTAAATTAAAAGACCTAAATGTAACTCCTTTTAGAAGAGCAGATTACCACAACAGAAATCCGACAGGCCATCAAAGACCTAGAGCCGGGGAGAAGTCCAGGCCCAGATGGTCTAACCTCCATCCAATACAAAACCTTTATAAATATTTTGACAAACCCACTTACTAAGCTCTGAACTCGGTCTAGCCCAAGAGGAATGCCCACTGCATTCCTATCTTCATATATCACTGTGATACCCAAGCCCAACAAAGACCCTACCGAATGCTCCAGTTACCGGCCCATATCACAATCTAGAGTTCAAGCTGTTGGCGAAGATCTTGGCCAATAGACTGGGACTACCTTTTTCTGCATTGATAGGCCTGGAGCAAGTTGACTTCATGTAGAGAGTCTAAGGACAATATTGTTAAAGCTTTATTACTGTCAGACGCAGCTCACGCTAATGATATTGATGGCCTTCTCCTATCCACGGATGTGGAGAAGGTCTTTGATCGAGTCTAGTGGGACTTCATGCTAGCCACCTGTGGACATTTGGGCTGGGATCACACGTGATGGCTTGGATATCTGCTTTATATCAGAACCATTTGGCTAAAATAAAAGTCAACGGCTCTTTATCAGAGTCAGTTAAAATATCTAATGGAACCAGACAGGGGTGTCCCCTCTCTCTTCTGCAATTTATACTGTCCCTGGAACCGTTCATTAGACTGCTCAACAGTGACAACTCCATCAGTGGATTTCAAGTATTAGACACAGAGTTCAAGGTTGCAGCATATGCAGATGACCTATTATTCTTCTTGACAAAACCCATACTATACCTAACCTAATCATTCACCTACTTTGGTTATGTGGCGAAGCTCAAAATAAACGATTCTAAATCAGAAGCCATGAACATCACCATGAAGGTAGACAAACTCCTTAGGACCACAGAAAGCTGCCCCTTCTGATGGGAAAAGACAACACTCAAATACCTGAGAGTTTGGCTGACCCCTAGGGTATCTTCAATTTTTGAACGGAACTTCCCACCTTTACTCCAGGTAATAGAAAAGGGACCTAAACTCTTGGCATTCAGAATAATTTTCCTCGTTCGGACGTGCAGCCATCCTTAAGATGTCTATTTAACCCTGATTACTTTGCTTATTACGGACGCTACCAATCCCACAAAGTTGTTTTTTTTTTTTTAAAAGCTCTCCACTCCATACTACATACTCCATTCCTATAGAAGCATAAAAAGCCCAGAATTAAGTTTTCACGCTTGACTCGGTCAAAAGAGTATGGGGGAATGGGCCTACCTGATATCAGGATTTATTACTTAGCATCCCACTTCACAAGAGTGATCCATTGGCACTGCCATGGAGACTCCAAAGATTGTGTGTCACTGGAATCAGGTTTAAGTCTTATTCCACTACGCTTTTCTCCATGGACCCCATGGAAGAGAAATAACACGTAAATCAAAACCCTCTAATGGACACAACTTTAAATGTTTTTCGTACAGTAGCAAAATACCTCAAAGTGACCTCCTTACTCAGCCTCCTGACACCCTTAAAGGACAACCCTGACTTTACTCTCTACATGGTTTCAGACACACTACTTTTAACAGGTAATTGTTTTCACAAAGGCAAGTTTAAGGACTTTGCCACTTTAAAACATGATGGCGGATTTGAGTGTACGCCTATGGTCGTATTTTCAGATCCGCAATTACACTAACAGCAAAGCACACAAAAGGGACTTCTCGAGGCCTTTAACGGAATTGGAATCGGTATGTGTTAATGGTGAACTATTTGAAAGGGCAACTTCAGTTACCTATACCTGGCTACAACATTCTTAGTCTGCCATGGTGGACAGATTCAGTAGGTACTGGTCGGATGCCCTTGAGATGGACATCTCAGATAAACAATGGAGGAAAGCATATATTCTATCTCATAAGTGCTCTATTAGCACTAAAATGCAGGAAACTGCAAAGAAGCTACTGACAAATTGGTACACTACCCCGGTAAAGTTAAACAGGTGGAACCCTCAGACACCCGATACATGCTAGAGATGCGGGCACCCTCATACACATTGGGTGGAACTGCCGACTTTTAACAGTATTCTGGAACAGAGTTAGGGAAATCTACAGATAAGAGATACACGCCTTACCCTTAATGTAGCATGTTTACTACACATCTCAAATTTTACGCTTGAATGGTACAAAAAAAATCACTGACCAAACACTTGCAAAACGCTGCCAGGACCCTGATCCCGACTCTCTGGAAGTCCACTCAGGCACGTGCTATACCAGAGTGGTTGAACAGGGTCTCTGAAATATGTGCGATGGAGCAGACTCTGGCTCAAGCCTCTGATGTAGAAAGGTGAAAGTGTGGTGAAAGTGTGGAAAGGTTTCACAAAATTTGGTCCCCATGGTTTACCTTTCGCTACTCGAAGGAAAATGACTCATTGAGGACCAGCCAATCCACAATGGGAGCAAAGGCGGATCCAGGGGGGCAACGGGGCAATTGCCCCCCCCCCCCCCCGAAAATATTCCTGACTACTAGTACTGTATTTACCTGTATTTACACTGCTGCAGCGGTGACTCTGTTGCCTGTCTTCACGCTGCACAGCGCTGGTGAATATGGAGAGAGGAGGTGGGTGGAGCCGCGCTGCAGGCCTGGGCTCTACTGTTCTACGCTGCAGACTGGTTGTTAGCACCTGTGCCGACCGGCTTCTAGCAACCAGTGATCACCGTCATCACGCCAGTCATATCTAAGCCGCTGCTGAGCGAGCCTGAGGAGGAGGAGAGCGAGGCCTACTTCCTCCTCTGTGCGAGACTGTTGGCTCCACCCACCTCCTCCCTCCATCTTCTGCAGGCTCAGTGAAGACAGGAAGAAGAAGCACTGGCTGTGTGTGCCACTGTGATTATTGTTGTGCAGTGCAATCCCAAACTGGATCCCATTCCCGCCGATATTGTAATCCCGAATCTCTATTGCTCCTTCGTGGGAGCCCCTCCCCCACCAGAGCACCTAGTAAGCAAACAATAGTGAGCACAAAAATTAATCTTATAAAATCACAGAATACTGGTTGTTGTTTGCCATTATTTATGCAAAAAAAAATGCTGCCCATTTGCCTTGTTTTGTCTTGTTCATTCTTAACCACTTCAGACCTGGAAGGTTCATCCCCCCCCCACTTCATGATGACCAGGCCATTTTTTGTGACTCGGCACTGCGTCACTTTAACCACTTGCCGACCGTATCGCGTGGACTGAACATACGGCAACAAAGTAGCTCCACTGCGCAAATCACCATATATAAACCTGTGTGCGTGGCCGCAGGTCAGACGGACTCAACGTCCGCCGGTGACCGCCTACTACAGAGCCAGAATGGGGAACCACCAATGTAAACACGGTGGTTCCCCATTCTGTCAGGGGACATGACTGTAATCTACTGATCCCAGTAATCGGGATCAGTTAGATCTCTTATGTCCCTGGCAGCCCAGCCCCCATACAGTTAGAACACAATGAGGGAACACAGCTAACCCCTTGATCGCCCCCCTTAGTGTTAACCCCTTCCCTGCCAATGCATTTATTCAGTAATCGGTGGCTATTTATAGCTCGCTGTATAAATGTCATTGGTCCCTGAAAAGTGTCAGATTTGTCCCTCATAATATCGCAGTCCTGATAAAAATTGCAGCTCACCGCCATTACCAGTAAAAAAAAGAATTATAATAAAAACGCCATAAATCAATACTCCTAGTTTGTAGACATGCTAACTTTTGCGCAAACCAATCAATATACGCCCATTGAGTTTTCATTTACCAAAGATATGTAGAAAAATACATTTTGGCCTAAACTGGTGAATACATTTTTTTTTTTACATAGTTTTTTGGATCTGTATTACAGCAGAAAGTAAAAAATGTTTTTTTTTTTTTTTTTTCAAAATTGTCGCTATTTGTTTATAGCGATGATCCGAAATGACGCATAGGCAATCAAATACCACCAAAAGAAAGCTCTGTTTGTGGGAAAAAAAGGACATCAATTTTGTAAGCAACACCTTATTTTCAGGTAGTGCCCCTGCCAAGACTAGGCTCTGTATCCGCCCCTGAATGGGAGGAAACCATCCCCGGCCTCAGAAAGCCACTCTGATACTGTATGACCCAGGAACTGGATGATGACCTGATACAGGCGGCCCCTTAGTTACAAACATCCGACTTACACACGGCTCCTACTTACAAACTGAGGTAGACAACAGGAAGCGAGAGGAAATCTACCCCTAGGAAGGCAAATTTACTTCTGTAAGAGTTATTCTGGGAAAAAGGTATCTCCACTGATGCTTTATCACCAAGTTTTGTTTCCACATCAACCCAAAATGTTCTAAATCAAATTATCATTGGGACAGGAAGTTAGGTGAAATCTTCTGAACAGAAACATAGACAGCAATATAAATATTGCAGGGGCGTTAACCCTTCCCTATGCTATCCAAAAAGCTTAAAAAAGGGATTTTATTAAAACTTACCGTAAAATCCTTTTCTCAGAGTTTACTGACAGACGCAGCTCATCATAACGTGTGGGGTTTATGCTCGTCCCACTAGGAGTTAACTAGGCAGGGAAAAGAAACAGCTGGCCCCTCCCATGGGGGCCGTCCTCTCCTCCTACATAAACCCCCTCATAGCATAGCTCTTCAGTTCGTATACAAGCCGTACCAGAACAGAGCACCGAGGGGTGGGAGCTGCGTCTGTCAGTGAACTCGGAGAAAAGGATTTTACGGTAAGTTTTAATCCCTTTTTCTCCTATCGTTCACTGACAGACGCAGCTCATCATAACGTGTGGGGACGTCCCCAAGCTGTGTCAAAAAGAGGGGTGGGTAAACGCTAACAACAGTACCCAACTGAACATCTAAGGAGGCGCCAGACGCGCCTACACTGCCACCTGCAAAACTTTGCGGCCAAAAGCAGCATCCGAAGATGCAAACACATCAACTTTATAAAACTTAGTGAAAGTGTGAACCGAGGCCCAAGTGACCGCCTTGCACACCTGTGACACCGAGCCCTGGTGTCTGAAAGCCCAGGAAGTGCTAACAGCCCGGGTAGAATGAGCCATGACTGAAAAAGGGGGAACCTTGCCCCGAACAGAATACGCATGGGTCACGGTTTTTCTAATCCAATGAGAAATCGTAGCCGACGAGGCCGCCAATCCTTTGCGCGGGCCCTCTGGCAGTACAAACAAGGCATCAGCTTTTCGAAAAGAAGCTGTAGCAGCCAAGTACACTCATAAGACCCTCACCACATCCAAAGCATGCAACTCATACTCCTTTGGGTGCGATGGGCGAGGGCACAATGAAGGCAGAACAATATCTTCATTAATGTGAAAAGAAGAGAACACCTTCGGAAGGAAGGAAGGAGAGGGTCGCAAGACCGCCTTATCCTTATGCATGACTAAGTAAGGAGACTTGCACGACAGTGCTGCTAATTCAGACACCCGTCTGGCGGAAGTGATGGCAACTAAAAAGGCCACCTTCTGTGACAGCAGTTGTAAGGAAATCTCCCTCATATTCTCATAAGGTGGTTTCTGAAGAACAGAAAGTACCAAATTCAGATGCCACGGAGCCATCAGAGTCCTCACCCGAGGCGCCACATGTCGCACACCCTGTACAAAGGTACGAATTAACGAGTGCGAAGCTAAAGGTCTCTGAAAGAGAATCGCCAGAGCCAATATCTGGCCCTTGAGAGTACTCAAAGCCAGTTTTTTGTTCAGGCCCTGTTGCAAAAAAGTCAGGACCCTAGACACGACATAAGAGCGAGGGTTATGACCCTCCGCCTCGCACCAAGCTATGAAAGCCTTCCAGGTGCGGTAATAAATCTTGCGAGAAGTACACTTGCGAGCTTATAACAAGGTAGGGATTACGGAGTCGGCGACTCCCCTGTCCCTTAGCACCTGGGACTCAATAGCCAAGCCGTCAAAGCCAGCGAGGGTAAAGCAGGGTGCAAGATGGGCCCCTGAGACAGAAGATCGTCTCGCAGCGGGAGCCGCCAAGGGGCATCTGCCACCATTTGCACCACGTCGGCGTACCAAGTGCACCGAGGCCAATCTGGATCCACCAGGATAATTGGTATCCCCTCCGCCACTATCCTGCGTATCAATCGCGGAAGCAGTCTTATCGGACGGAAGGCGTACAGAAGACAATAACGGCTCCAGGGGGCCACCAGAGCGTCCGTGGCCACTGCCAACTGATCCTTTGTTCTGGACACAAAGGTCTCCACCTTGTGATTGAACCGTGACGCCATGAGATCCACGTCCGGCGTCCCCCCATCTGCGGCAAATTTGCTTGAACACCTCCGGGTGGAGGGACCACTCTCCCTGGTCCAGCGTCTGGCGACTGAGAAAGTCGGAGGTGGGCCTCCACAAGTTCGTTTAAACGGCGTCTACCCCCCTGCGGCCTGCACCTAGAGTACCGCAGTGCCAAGTTAGTGTTCCACCTCTGGAAACACAGGTCTTGTTTCCTAGTCAACCGTCACCGGTGCCTGCGAGACCACCGGGGGACCTCGGCAATAACAGAAGACATGCGGAAGGCAGGCTATTCTGACGAAGGCGCTAACTATGCGTCCTATCACCGCCTCCCCTATGGTTAATAGGACCACCTAGGTCTAACCGGAGCCACGTGAACCATGCGGCTGCACCACGTTTACCACCGTCTACGGGGAACCGCCGAGGGCGACGCTCTGCTAGAAGACAGAGTCCCCGGGTAGAACGTGGGACGAAATGGGAG
>BLSH010069977.1:450915-466729 GCA_018402905.1 Glandirana rugosa | reverse complement strand
AGAAATGACACTTTGCTACGATGTAAAGTAGTGAGTGTACAACTTGTATAACAGTGTAAATTTGCTGTCCCCTCAAAATGACTCAACACACAGCCATTCATGTCTAAAGCGCTGGTAACAAAAGTGAATACACCCATAAGTTAAAATGTCCAAATTGGGCCCAAAGTGTCAATATTTTGTGTGGCCACCAGTATTTTCCAGCACTGCCTTAACCCTCTTGGGCATGGAGTTCACCAGAGCTTCGCAGGTTGCCACTGGAGTCGCATGAAAAGATATAATAAAATATTTACAGAAATGTGAGGGGTGTACTCATTTTGTGAGTATATATATATATATATATATATATATATATATATATATATATATATATATATATATATATATATATATATACATATATATATATATATATATACACACACATTATAGAGAGAGAATATGTCAGTATTGGTCCTCATGATCTAACACTGCTTTTAAAATAATTTGTTCTTAACATCAACCGTGTACTGCAGCCAGATTTTCTTTGTGGTACTGTTTTTAACCACTTGACCACTGGGCACTTAAACCCCCTTCTTAACCAGACAAATTTTCAGCTTTCAGTGCTCTCACATTTTGAATGGAAATTACTCATACTACACTGTACCAATATGACATTTTTGTCCTTTTCTTCACACAAATAGAGCCTTCTTTTGGTGGTATTTAATCACCGCTGGGTTTTTTTTATTTTTTGCGCTATAAATGAAAAAAGAGTGAAAATTTTGTAAAAAAATAATGCATTTTTCTTTGTTTCTGTTATAATTTTTTGCAAATTAGTAGTTTTTCTTCATAAATTTTGGCCAAAATGTATACTGCTACATATCTTGGGTATAGAGTTTACAATCTATGGTGCCAATCACTGAAAATTGATTACACCTGATGTCCTGACGGCCTATCTCATTTCTTGAGACCCTGACATGTCAGGAAAGTACAAATACCCCCCAAATGACCCCTTTTTAGAACATTCCAAAGTATTTAATAAGAGGCATGGTGAGTTTTTTGAAGTTGTATTTTTTTTCCCCACAATTCTTTGCAAAGTGAAGATTTTTTTCTTTGTTTTTTTCACAAAATTGTCATATTAACAGGTTATTTATCACACCCAGCATATGCATACCAGAAATTACACCCCAAAACACATTCTGCTACTCCTCCCGAGTATGGCGGTACCACATGTGTGAGACTTTTACACAGCCTGACCACATACAGAGGCCCAACATGCAGGGGGCACCATCAGGTCACATATATTTTGACTACCTATTACACTTTTGTGAGGCACTTTAGTGGCACTGATGGGCACTGTAGTGACACTGATGGGCAGTGTAGTGGCACTGTAGTGGCATGGATGGGCACTGTAGTGGCATGGATGGGCACTGTAGTGGCATGGATGTGTCACGGATGAGAACTGATGTGTTATGGATGAGCTTGAATGAGGCATAAATGAGCACAGATGGGGTGAATTGGGATGACTGAGCACGGATGCATGACTTAGCACAGATGGGGATTACTGAACACGGATGAATGGATGGGTGAGTGAGCACGGATGAGGATGGGTGGGTGAGCATGGATGAGGATGGATGGGAGTGCATGGATGAGTGCAGACTGTCACATAGCAGTGTTGTGGGCACTACAGATCCTGTCCACAGCGCTGCTGTATTGATCTCTCCCCTCTCCTCCTACACTGCACCAATCGGTACGGAGAGGGGGAAAAAAAGCTGGAATCTCCGCCGGCTTGTTTACATGGTAAGCCTGGTTCAGCTTCTTAGGATTGGCTGCCTTGTTTTGGATCACCTATGTACTCTTTTATTATAGACTGAGTGAAGTGGTGGGGATTGTCATCTCCACTCCCTTGGAACTATATTGCATAGACTGCCTTGCACTTTACTTAATAGACGCATGGACTGGGTTGGTAAAAAGTTGTGCGCACATACCTGTTTTTTTAGTACACCCTCCCAGAATAATGAATCCACCTTGCAGCCGTGTATTTAGATTACACAGTCTGCAAGTGGTTAATTGGTTCGTTCACCTGTAACCTAATGATGACACATTCTAGCATTATATATAGTTGTGCTCATAAGTTTACATACCCTGGCAGAATTTGATTTCTTGGCTAATTTTCAGAGAATATGAATGAAGCCTCATCCACAAATACCACAAAAGACTTAAAGCCAAAACATATAGTTGTGGCTATTTCAAGATGCACAAAAAGGAGGCACTTGAAGAAAGATGAGCTGCGATCTCGTGGTAAAGGCCCACTGCTAGCGGCCATTTGCAGCGATCTGTGATGCCTGGCGGTCATGGATACTTCCGGGTGCGCGCCCCAGGGGTCGCGCGGGAGCGGAATTCTGGGATTACGTTATAGTACGTCCTCCCAGAATAATGAATCCACCTTGCAGCCATGTATTTACATTACATGGTCGGCAAGTGGTTAATTGGTTCATTCAGCTGTAACCTAATGACACATTCTAGCAGTATATACAGTTGTGCTCATAAGTTTACACACCCTGGCAGAATTTATGATTTCTTGGCTATTTTTCAGAGAATATGAATGAAGCCTCATCCACAAATACCACAAAAGACTTCAAGCCAAAACATATAGGTGTGGCTGTTTCAAGATGCACAATAAGCAGGCACTTGAAGAAAGATAGGCTGCATGGTCGAGTCGCCAGAAGAAATCCATTACTGTGCAAATGCCACAAAGTATCCCGCTTAAAATACGCCAAACAGCACAGAGGCAAGCCTCAATCCTTCTGGCACAAAGTAATTTGGAGTGATGAGGCCAAAATGTTACTTAAAACTGTGTATTACCCCCTTTAACATTAATGACAGCTTGAATTATTTTGTGGTATTTGTGAATGAGGCTCTTTATCTTCTCAGATGGTAAAGCTGCTCATTCCTCTTGACAAAAAACCCAGTTGTGGCTGAAATTTTGAGTTGATCTACTTGACCGTGGTTTGGTTTCAACAGAACCCCTCATTTTCCACTTCTGGTTTAGAGTTTGAACACTGCTTATTGGCATTCTCAATTCATTGGATATCTTTTTATATCCTTTTCCTGTTTTATACAGTTCAACTACCTTTTCCCACTGATCCTTTGACAATTCTTTTGCTTTCCCCATGACTCAGAATCCAGAAATGTCAGTGCAGCACTGGATGAAAGATGCAAGGGTCTGTCAGGAGTCCAGAAACTCATTGACCTTTTATACACACACACACTAATTACTAGCAAATAGATCACAGGTGAGGATGGTTACCTCTAATAGTCATTCAAACCCGTTTGTGTCAACTTTTGTGCATGTTATCAAGCAAAAATCGCCAGGGTTTGTAAACTTTTGATCAGGGTCATTTGAGTAGTTTCTGTTGTCAATATGATTTAAAAAGAGTAAACACGGTTGAGTGATGATAAATGGCTTCAGCCAAACACCAACCATGAGTGAAATAAATGTTTTTGTGTTATCATTCATATTCTCTGAAAAATGGCCAAGAAATAATAAATTCTGCCAGGGTATATAAACTCATGAGCACAACTGTAGGTGATTGTGGTGGCTAGTTCCAATAGGTAATGAGTAGGCACTAACATTTGCACGAAAGGTGTCTACCTCTGTGTTGCCTACTCCATCTGTCAACCCTTTTTCATAAGCAGCTTCAATAAATAGGATTATTGGAAGTGTGTTGTCCAAAATCATTTCCTTATGTTCACAGCATGCAAGCTGGGATAGCACCTGACTAGTGTGTGGGGATTGACTATAGACTCGCTCACCTTGAGCGTCATTTTTGTTTCAGTGTTTTGCTGAAACTTAGTGGGATGTGTAGATGGCAGCAGGCCGATACACGATCAGCAAACTGGCAAAGGATTGGTCTAGGCAGTATGCAGAAAAATGGTCAATACACAGGCCAGGGTCAGTCCTGATTGCAGACGGAGGCAACACTGCACTGGTGTGGTGGTGATCAGGAATACTGTGGCTGACTGCACTGTGGTGTAGCTGCAATCAGGAACACTGTTCTTGGCTTACACCAGTCTAGTGACACTAAGATTTGTGTGGCCGCAATTAGGTGGTTGCTGGCCTGCACCAGCGTGGTGCTACTTTGACTGGTGTGACAGTTACTAAGAACACTGTTACTGTTATACACTGGTCTGGTGACACTAGGACTGGTGTGGCAATTATCATGAAAATTGTTGCTGGCTGCACTGGTTGCGGCAATCAGGATAACTTTTTCTAGCCACACTAGTCTGGTGACACTGCAACTGGTGTGATGATTGTTTGCATTATTACGGCTTGTTCACATGTGAGGTTGGAGGGTGGTAAAACCTTGTGGTTGAGGCACGGTTTTACCAAACACCCCCCCCCCCCACAACTGCTACACAAGAAGGGAACTGGGTGTTGTACATCTGCTGCGGCTTTGATGCTTTGCAGCCGGGGTAAGAATTATACCGCCTGTACACGTGCCAATCGTGACCCATTCAAGTGAATGGTGGTGCTTGTGCGGGGTCTAAGTGGTTAACTGCTTCTTGTCCGGCCAATGTACATAAACAGCTGGGAGTGTGCTCTGTTGTTCCGGGGGGGATGTACTCATGCATCCTTCCGGAATTGCGTGCCCAGCAGTGACACGATCTGTTACCGCTGTATCCACCGGACCCAGCCAGTAACTGATCATAGTACCTTGATGCTGTGAGCAGCTCTGGTACCATGTGATCGCTGTGATCACAGTGGTCATAGTAGTAAGCAAGGATGTCATTGATGTCTTTCTTACTACTGTGTCATCTCTTATGGTTACAGTAATCACATGGTACCAGGGTTAATCACAGCGGCCCTGTATCATGTGATTGCTGTGACCAATCGCATCATCACAGTAGTAAGCAAGGTTTCAGTAATAAAACCTTTTAAC
The DNA here is from genome assembly GCA_018402905.1 of Glandirana rugosa. Classification (NCBI taxonomy): domain Eukaryota; kingdom Metazoa; phylum Chordata; class Amphibia; order Anura; family Ranidae; genus Glandirana; species Glandirana rugosa. The sequence continues at coordinate 461,810 of BLSH010069977.1, read as the reverse complement.
CGTGTTAGTTTGCCTATTACAGTGATTGTCACTGTAATAAGCAATCAGAGTGTAAAAAAAAAGGAACCCCCCACTGTTGACTCTGCTCTGATGACTATATAAATAAAAAGTTAAAAAACGGAATAAAAATGGTAAAGAAAACATTTTTTTTTTCCATTATGTCAATGCAGTAAATGCAGTGTCACTGTGGAGGTAATCGTGTACAATTGCTGCCTGCTCTGATATCGATGTATGCCCATGCCACCAGCCATTATCTCTGATCACTGCCACAGTATAATGTCACCAGACCCATGCTGCCAGTCGATATCACTAATCACCAGTCAGTCACGCTTATCACCGCCATCCCCTTACAGTATCACTAATCACTACCACCCACCAGGGCAGCCATCAGGAATTTTGGGGCCCCTTACAAATATTTAGACCTGGGCCCCTCGTCTAACCACCAACATTCCCCAGGGCCCACCCACTGGCCATCCCACCACATCTGCCCACTGGCCAGGGGTGTACACATGCCGCAGTAAGAATTATACACCCTGTCACACTTATCAGGTGTAGCCTGCCAAGCATGACCCATTCAAGTGAAGTGTGCAATGCATGCTAGTGTACAGGCAGCACAGCCTCATCCGATACTTGCCGAGACCTTGTGCCGAACTATTGGTGATGGAGGTCCCAAACTTGGACCAGTTGTTGCACAGGGGACCCTCTCTGTGTGTTCAAAGTTTGGTATTTTTATCCCCTATGGTTCGGGAGAATGGTGTCCCCAAACCGGGTGTCCCCCTCCCATAGACTCCAGTGTTAACCGGTTCCCCACCGCGCGCCGTGTTTTCACGGCGGCAGTGGGGGAGCGCTGCGCGAATCGCCGTAAATAAGCGGCGATTCGCATTTGGCCACCAGGGGGCGCGCGCCCGCCGCACTCCTGGGGAGTGTGCCCGCGGCTCGGGCGGACCCGATGTCCGCTGGCAAGCCGCGATGAGCGGCAAAAGAGGAAAAAATGGGGAACCGCCAATGTAAACACGGCGGTTCCCCGCCCTGTCAGTGGGGCATGAGAGATCTACTGATCCCTGTCACTGGGATCAGTTAGATCTCTCATGCCCATGTTAGCCCAATCCCCCCACAGTAAGAACACACCCAGTGAACACTATTAACTCCTTCACTCCCCCCTGCAGGTTAACCCCTTCATTGCCAATGACATTTATACAGTAATCAGTGGACATTTAAATTTTTGATCGCTGAATAAATGTCATTGGTCCCAAAAAAGTGTCAAAATGTTCCGACATGTCCCCCCCAATATCGCATTACCGCTAAAAATCGCAGATCGCCCGCATTACTAGTAAAAAATTTAAAAAAATAAAAACCCCAGAAATTAATTCTCATCATCCGTAAACGCGGCCACTTTTGCGCAAACCAATCAATAAACGCAGATTGCAAATTTTTTTATCGCAAATATGAGGAATTATATAAATCGGCCAAAAACGGTACAACGTCGCACGACCGCGCAATTGTCAGTTTAAGCGACGCAGCGCCGAATCGCAAAAAGTGCTCTGGTCCTAAAGTGGGAAATTCTTCCGGGGCTGAAGTGGTTAAAGACTGCTAAAGTCTTTGTTGTAAGGGCCCCTTGAGACACTGGGGCCCCTTACAACAGTACTGCCTGTACCCCCCTGATGGTGGCCCTGCCACCCACTCATGGTGTCCCTAATCACTGCACATCAGTTAGTGACCCTTATCACTGCCACACACTCCGTGTCCATAATTACCACAGTCCATAATCCCCGCCGTACCAATCCGTGTCCCTAATCACTGTCACCTACTTTGTGTCCATAATCACCATTGGTTGTCAAATTGTCCCTAATCACTGCCACGCCAGTTAGTTTTCCTGATCACCGCTACACCATTCCCAGTGTCCATGATCACTGCCACACCTGTCATATTGTCCCTAATCACCGCCACACCAGTCATATTGTCCCTGATCACCGCAACAACAGTGCAGTGTTTCCAATGTCTGCTGCCTGTACTAACCCTGGCCTGTCTATTTAATCACATCACCGATCTTTTGCCTGTTTGCTGACGATGTTTATCTGCCTGTGGCCTAAACTGACCTATCTGCGCATCACACTGACTGCATTCCTGCAAGACACCAGGTCCGTGAACATGGCATTCTTGGGGGTAGCCACGTACCAGTAGGCTAGGCTTGCTTGGCTTATAGGATTTGAGACTGCTAGATAGGTGACACTACGCTACATCATATCCCCTGACTTCTCCCATAGAGATGACCATTACAGTACATTTTGGAGCCAATTAATTTTGTGTGATGCACAAGATACAAATGTTCGATATATAATCAGCCCAGCCAGTGAAAAAGTCTCACACGTGGTACTGCCATATTCGGGAGGAATAGCAAAATATGTTTTGGGGTGACATTTTAAGTATACCAAAACTGCATGTGAGAAATATATTTTCCCTAAAGGATCTGAGTGTTCTGGAAGATCATAAGCTTCATAATAGCATGCAATGCCAAGCTGCATTTTTCAAATTGAGCAAAATCCTTTCTTTTATTAGGAGAATCATGAACTGCAGAGAGAGAGATATAATTTTGGCCCTTTACAAGTCATTAGTAAGACCTCATCTGGAATATGCAGTTCAATTTTGGGCACCAGTTCGTAAAAAGGATTTTGGGGAACTGGAGAAAGTGCAGAGAAGGGCAACCTAACTGATATTAGGCATGGAGGAGCTCAGCTATGAGGAATGATTAGAGGAACTGAATTTATTCACTCTTGAGAAGAGAGGATTAAGGGGGGAGGAAAGGAGATTGTCCTGGAGGAAAGGAGATTTTCATATACATTTCAATACAGATAGGCTTCTTCACAGTAAGAGCTGTGAGAATGTGGAATATAACTGGGTACTAACATTTTTATAGGTAAAGTTGATCTAAGGAATATCCGATTGTGCGTGTTATGTATGTCATTTTTTTCCCCTCTATTGGTTGAACTAGATGGACTTGTCTTTTTTTTCAGCCAGACTAACTATATGTAACTATGTATGTTATCTGGTTGAAGTGGTTATACCGGGGCTATAGTTGCAGTCAAGGCCCTGGTGTTGTTTTTTATACCCGACAATGCACTGCAATGTGAAAACAAGCCTCACAGGTAATAAGGCGCTAGATGCTTTTACATGTGAAAGGGGTAAAAGCCTCCTGTCACACCAAGGAGCCCGTAACTGAAGCCAATGGTTCCACCGGCTTACCATAGAGATGACCGAGGACCAGAACGTCCTTGATGATCTCTATGGTCTACAAAACCAGAAGTGATGAGTATGGCCATAACCAGCCTGTGAAAGCATCTGTTCAAACTGATCTCTGATATATATATATAAAAAATAGAGAGCACAAAACTAAAAAAAGTAGGTAAAAAGAAATAAAAAAAAATTATTTTATAGCATTCCCGTTCCCCCGTACTCGCGTGCAAAGGCGAACATATATGTAGCTCCTGCAAGCATATGTAAACAATGTGTGCCGCACACTTGTGAAGTATTTCCATGAACATTAATTATAGTGAAAGCAATAATTCTAGCACCAAGACCTCATGTGTAACTCTAAACTGGTAACCTGTAAAGGCTTTTAAAGTGTCGCCTTTTTAGATTAAGGGGTCAATTTACTAACATTTACCGCATGCGATAACATGGTCACGTGACTCATTTGCATAAATGATTGTATGCGGTAAAACGTTCAATTAACTAAAAATAAAAGATTTTGCGTTAAATGTTAAAAAAAAAATTGTTGGTAAATATCAAAAATTGTGCGGTAAGCTGTGAAGTCCAATTCACGAATCTGGAAAGAAAGTAAAAATAATACCCGCAATATTTATCACCAGGTTTTTGCTGGTGGTATCACATGCAGTATTTCCTGCTTGTGTGAAGAAGGGTTGGATTTGCAGCAAAATCAGCAATGGAGGTTTTTGAGTGCAATTTGTTGCAGATTGAAACCTCGGCGCATTAGAAGAAGGGTCGTTGTGATGAATCCACAACATTTTGCTCAGAGGACCCTTCTGGATGATTTTAGAAGCTGAAGCTGAACAAGGAGCTGTTTCTTCTCCTGTATGTGAGGCTGTGCGTCATATTGGAGACCACCACCCAGCGAAGTCATGCTATACCTGGCACGACGGCGATGCTCGCCATGCTACATTTCTTCGGCAAGGCTTCCTACCAGATGGTTGCTGTTGATGTTGGGATGTTGCAGGCATTGTTTTACCGAATCCTTGGACGAGTGCTGCAGAGATTTTGTGCGATAGCATCAACCTACATCTATATGCCATCTTCTCGCCAGAAGTGGGAACATATTAAATGTGGATTTTTACAGCATGACATCCATCCCAAACGTAATGGGCGCAATTGATTACACCCGTGTGCCACTCTTTCTGCCCAGCCACAAGGAGCATATTTATAGGAACCACAAGGGCTGTTATTCAATGAACACACAGGTAGTGTGTGACGCCCAGATGTTTATCTGGGATGTGATGACTGGATTGCCCGGCTCAGTACATGATGCCCATATCCTTTGGCAGTCTCAACTATTTGAGAATTTTCAACAAGGGAACAGTTGATGGTGACTGGCTACTCGGTAAGTAGTGTAAAATCCTCATATGTTTTCATGCATGTTTACATACCTGTAAGATCATTTCATGTCTCCGCTCTGCATTGCTCTTACCTGTGACTCTTCATTAATGTGCACATCTTTCTAATTTCTGTAACCTGCCAAACTTTCCTTTTTTTATATATGCTATATGTGTTTTGCCAAGCATGATTTTACAAATGTAGTTCAACATCAACCTTTATTTCTCTTCGGTTCACTGACAGACGCAGCCTTCTTATGACACATGGGGTTATGCTCATCCTACTAGGAGTAGCCTAGGCAAAACAAACAAAAGCATAGGCTGGCCCCTCCCAGGGGGCCGTCCTTACCTTAGCATATAATCCCCCTGCCCTGTACAGCACATCAGTTTTTATTTGCCTAGTGCAAGGAGTAGACCTGGTTCCCTATGGGATCGGCGGTCTCCTGAAGATTCATCTGATGAAGACTGCTATCAGGAAGCTGGCTTGTGGTATAGAGGATATCTCGAATCCTAATCTATCCCCGGTCCGGCCGACACTATGCGAGCTCCCTTAGGGGGGCCCACCGCATAGCGCCCGTTCCGTGCGGGCGGAAAGTGGCTAAAACCCACTAGAGCCCAGTGACTGGTTCGCCTGTCCAGTGGCCTGGCCAGCAGCATGCCTCTCCGTGGGGAGGTAGGTCTGCTCCGGGTGGCTACCCGCTGCGCCCGTCGGATTGGTGAGTGGAACCCTCTTCCGCCTTTAGGGGCATGAAAAGTGGCACCTGCGCAGCTCTGCTGGTGGCCAGCCGGTGGGGGTCCATTAGAGGCCCTCCCCCACTCCCCCTCCCCCCCCATCCCCCGCAGGCACCTTTGCACTAACCGTTCGAATCTGCACCGACCGTCCGGAGCACTGTGTTAGGTGGGTCGCCGCCATTGGAGTATTGAGCACCGCTCGTTCGTGGCCGACCGCGCGTGTGTAATGGCGGCGTCCATTGTTTGATAGACCATGCGGTTTCCAGCCTGCTCTCTGGCGGCCCCCAGTGGTCGTTTGGGAGAAGTGCAGTCCTTGTGCAGGAAGTGCTTAAAAATGGAAGTGGTCTTCCGGTTTGCGCTTGGACAGCGTGGCTGACACATAGTAACAAGCTCCTGGCATGCAGTAGTTTGTGGGCATTGCTCTTCCGGTCAGAGTGCTGAGGCATCAAACAGCAAGTATAGCTGGCGCTTCCTGGGTGCTGGTAGCGGTGGGTGCAATCCTCCCAGGTCCCCCTGGTTGATTGGAGGGTTGAGGTGGTGGTCACACAGTGGGGGTGCCGGAAGGCTGAGAGGATCTACAGTCCACCCCAGGATCATTAGTGTCCTTGGAACAGCTGAGGGCGGTGTTTGGGGAGTTCTTCCCCCGGGCAGGGGTGCCCGTTCCGAGGGGCCCCCAAAAGCGTCGACCCCCCTTCTGTCCTCAGGGGAGGATTCAGATCTAGAAAGCGCCTCAGTGGTCACACCTGTGGATCTTTCAGAGGGTGAGCCGCCCTCAGAGGGCGAAGAGGATCAGGAGGCTCCTTTTTCAGTAGTGGAAGCACTGATCACTGATATTCGCGACTCTATGCGACTTGACCACACAGGGGAATCGCATGAGTCTGCATATGTTTGTGGGCCGCTTAGACCCCCTAGGTCCCCTAGGGCATACCCTTATGATCAGGTGTTTGAACAGGCAGTGTTCAAGGAGTGGCACAGGCCACCAAGTTCCTTTGTTTTACCTAAAAGCTTTGCTGTTCGCTACCCCTTTGAGGAAAGTTTTACTAAAAGGTGGGCTTCACCGGTGGTGGACCCTGCCGTGGCTCGTGTAAGTAAAACAACCACCATTCCCTTGGAGGGGTCTCCATCCTTTAAGGAGGCGGCCGATCGCCGCACAGAGGCAGTGTCTAAAGCACTGTTCTTGTTGGCTGGATCAGCCATGCGGCCGGCACTGGCAACTGCAATGGCGGCACAGTCGCGTGAGCACGCTGCCACATTGCACACTAGTTTGTCTAGTGAGTGTGCACAGGCTGAGGTACAGCGGGCACAACATTTGGAGGAAGGTCTCCGCTGCATATGCCATGCTGCTTTGGACCTTCTTCCTATATTGTCAAAAATGTCTGCTTTTTCTATTGTTATCAGGCGGGTGCTGTGGCGCCGCTCTTGGTCGGGTGACCAGGCTTCAAAGAAGGCTCTTGCAGATCTGCCCTTCCAGGGAAAACGTCTGTTTGGCCCACAGTTGGTTAAAATCATTAAGGATTTCACGGGAGGGAAAAGTATTTTCCTTCCAGAGCCAAAGCAGCGAGATTTTCATCGTAGGCAGGGCCCAGTCTCTTCAGGTCAGAAGAAGTTTTTTCGGGCACCCGGCCCAGCGCTCCGATCTGTCTCAGTCATCAGCGTTTCTGGGTTTTGCAGTGGGAAACCTGCATTTTCAGTTTGTGGCTCTGCCCTTCGGGCTGGCCTCGTCTCCCCGAGTGTTCACCAAGGTGGTGGCACCGATGCTGGCATTGCTGAGACAGAGAGGTATCGCTGTTGTAGCGTACCTCGACGTTTTTCTCCTGAGAGCAGAGTCTGCTACAGCTCTGGAGGAGAACGTGACAATCACGGTGTCCACGTTAGAGGAGTTCGGTTGGCTGATCAACCTGCAGGAGTCATCATTAACTCCGTCTTGCCGGCTGGAGTACCTGGGTCTGATTCTGGACACGGTACAGGCAAGGGTGTTTCTCACACCGGGCAAGCGTCTTTAACACTTCGGGCAGCAGTGCGAACCTTGTTATCACGCCAGTGGTTCTCCTTACGGTTCTGTATGCGAGTGTTGGGATTCATGGTGCCGAATTTCAAAGCGATACCTTGCGCCCAGAGTCACACTCAGCGCCTGCAGAAGGCAATTTTGCTGCAAATGGGGCACACCAGAGGTGTCTCTGACTCCATAATCCCTACTATGATTAAAACATGTAAGAGTACCTCACGTAAGATTTATCATAGGACCTGGAAGGCCTATATTACCTGGTGCAAGGCAGGGGGTTGGAACCCCCGCTCTTATAGAGTGTCCAGAGTACTGTCATTTTTGCAGCAGGGACTGGACAAAAACCTGGCGTTAAGTACGCCTAAGGGGCAGATTTCTGCCCTGGCGGTTCTTTTTCAACGGCCCTTGGCATCTCATTCATTGATCCGTGCATTTGTACAGGGGGTACGTCATGTGGCTTCTCGGATACGGTCGCCTTTGGCACCGTGGGATTTGAATCTGGTGCTTTCTGTGTTGCAGAAGCCACCATATGAAAGGATTAGGGACATTCCCTTACAGTTGTTGTCGCAGAAGGTGGCCTTTCTGGTAGCTATCACATCCGCCAGGCGGGTGTCTGAGTTGGCAGCAGTATCCTGCAAGTCACCTTACTTGGTCCTCCATAAGAGCAAGGCAGTTTTGCGACCTTCCCCTTTGTTTCTTCCGAAGGTGGTTTCTTCCTTTCATTAAATGAGGATATTGTTCTTCCCTCATTGTGCCCGCACCCATCACATCCCAAAGAAGTTGAGCTGCATTCTTTGGATGTGGTGAGGGCCTTGCGGGTTTATTTAAGTTCTACAGCTTCCGTTCGGAAGTCTGATTCTTTATTTTTGCTGACGGAAGGGTCGCGCAAAGGCATGGCGGCCTCGTCAGCTACCGTGTCACGTTGGATACGGAAGACCGTGACTCATGCATAAGAGATTCGGGGCAAGGTTCCCCCGTTTCCGGTCACAGTGCATTCCACCAGGGCAGTTAGTACTTCCTGGGCATTTAGACACCAAGCCTCGGTGTCACAGGTGTGCAAGGCAGCTACTTGGGCCTCAGTGCACACGGTTACTAAGTTTTACAAAATTAATGTTTCAGCATCCTCGGATGCTGCTTTTGGCCGCAAGGTATTACAAGCGGCAGTATAGGTGCAGTTAGCGCCACCTGAGAGGGCGTTTTTTCTGTTGGGTACAGTGTTATGGTTTGCCCACCCCTCTTAATTGGCACAGCTTTGGGACGTCCCCATGTGTCATAAGAAGGCTGCGTCTGTCAGTGAGCGGAAGAGAAAAGGGGATTTTTTGTATAACTTACCGTAAAATCCTTTTCTCTGAGTTCACTGACAGACGCAGCACCCACCCCTCTGCGTTGGTTTGTACGGCTTGTTACGAACTGATGTGCTGTACAGGGCAGGGGGATTATATGCTAAGGTAAGGACGGCCCCCTGGGAGGGGCCAACCTATGCTTTTGTTTGTTTTGCCTAGGCTACTCCTAGTAGGATGAGCATAACCCCATGTGTCATAAGAAGGCTGCGTCTGTCAGTGAACTCAGAGAAAAGGATTTTACGGTAAGTTATACAAAAAAATCCCTTTTTTCCCCCCTTAGGCGTTTCCAGATATCCTTGCTTACCCTGGCTTTTCACAACCATTTCTTATTGCACCTTTCGTGCCCAATTGAGGTACAAAGCAGCCCGCTAAAGAACCAGACTAGTGATTGTGCGGACATTCAGTGTGCTGAAGAGCATATTTCGCTGCATATCACTATCTGGAGGTATCCTTTTGCTCCAGATAAAGTTGGGGATCTGTTCCTTGCCTGCTGCATCCTCCACAACATTGCCCGGCATGCTGGTCTGCTGCTGGACATTGATCTGGAGCAAATAGAGGACAAAGAGCACATATTCACACCAGAAAGGTCTCAAAGTCCTCGCAGCAATGCATTTCAGCAGCAGCTGATTGATACCTACTTCACCAGGTGAGTAGCATTTTTGATAGGACTTTAAAATGTATTTTTACATGTCTGGTAAAGTGAAATTTTTCTAACTTTCAAACTTTCCCCTATGTACCCGCTGCATCTCTTCATAGGATGCGCATGGACACATGGATCAAATGAATTCATGGATTGTTTTGACTTTGGGGGGTGTATTTTGGTTATTAAAATGGGTATTAATAGCTCACTGCTTCTACTTATCTGTATGATTTTCTGATGCCAGCAAGTTATTACACAAAAACACATTTAAATATTAGCACAGTACACTTACTAAAAAAAATTATAGAAAAGCAAAAAACAAAGGTCAATTTTGATTTTTTTTTTTTTTTTTTTCTTTTATCAGCCAATTAAAAAAACGCAACAGCATATGACACACATCCAACCATAAAACAGTGGTCTTCAAACAGCAGTTATTTGTATTATTTTTAAAGGAACTTTGCAGCACAATTTCAGACTGACAAACACTAAAAGGGGCACTCTTTCACCCCTGGACTCCCTCAAGAATGGGCACTATTCCACCCCTGAACACCCACACAAATGGGCACTCTTCCACCCCTGGACACCCACACAAATGGGCACTCTTCCACCCCTGGACACCCACACAAATGGGCACTATTCCACCTCTGGACACCCAGGCAAATGGGCACTATTCCACCTCTGGACACCCAGGCAAATGGGCACTATTCCACCCCTGGACACCCACACAAATGGACACTATTCCACCCCTGGACTTTTACACCAATAGTGCATTATAGCACCCAAGGAGACCCGCATAAATTGGGCACTGTTCCTCCCAAATAGACCCAAAAATTAGTCACAAGCAGGGAGACCCAGCAAAAATAAGGGTACTATTCCACCCATAGAAAACCCACAGAAAGGGGCACTATTCCACCCACAGAAAGGGGCACTATTACACCCACAGAAGAGACCATTACTCCTGTCAAGCCATCCCACAAATTTGGGCACTGTTCCACCCCAGGACACCCACAAAAGATCCTCAGAAATAGGGCACTATTGCACCCACAGAAAGGAGCACCGTTATAACTAAAGAAAGGGGCACTATTCCACCCACAAAAAGGGGCACTATTCCACCCACAAAAGAACCACAGAGAGGCACTAGTCCACCCACAGAAAGGGGTATTACTCCTGCCAAGCCAACCCACCAAAATGGAGCACTGTTCCACCCCAGGACACCCTCAGAAATGGGGCATTATTCCTCTAAAGGACACTAGAATTGTTCCTTAAAATGAAACCAAAAGGCATGACATGGAAATGTATTCAAAACCTTGGCTGAAATTGAACATTAACATCTTTTGTATAAAAAAAAAAAAAAAAAATTCTTTAAAGTATACATTTACAAAAGTGCAAAAATGGAGTATGCCGGACCTGACAATTGCTCCAGCTTGATTTTCACTCTAGAATTGGCAAATTTACTATTTTAGATTTTACAGAGCATTTAAATAAAAAGTTACTAAATTGGCCAACAAATATAAAAGAATAAAAATTGGAAAAACACAAAAATAGACAGTTAAGCGGGGGGGGGGGGGGGGGGA
>BLSH010069977.1:428984-444228 GCA_018402905.1 Glandirana rugosa | reverse complement strand
TGTCCTGCCTCCTATTGACCCGGCTTGTCCTGACCTGCTGTCCGCTACCTGCACCGACCCCGGCTACCCACGACCATCCGATTGTCTGCTCCTTTGTACCTCTGCTGCCCGCCCGTTAACGAACCTTGCTTGGACTCTGACTACCCGTTTGCCTGATCCTCTTGTACCTTCCTGCCTGCCTGTTGCCAACCCAGCCTGTACGACCATCCATCTACTTGCACGCCTTCTGGAGCCTCACTACACCATCGGTGACCCTCCAGCCCTCGTGCCATCCCGCACTCTTGGGCCTCTGTCCCCACTACCAGGGGTCCTTGAATCGGGTGCGCAAGAGCGGTTGTTCCCTGCACAAGACAGACTCCACCGTCAGGTACGTGACACCCATCCTCTCCGCCCTCAGGGAATGACGTATTATCTATAAATGGTGTTTTGCCTTCATCCTGTGTCACAACACAGGGGCGCTCTTTCACTTTACAAACCCCAGCGGAACCTGCCTCATTTCTTCGAACACCTCAACATGCAACCCATACCGGTAACCAAATGGTACCAAGAGTTCACCATCCCAAGGCTTTGGAGGGAAATTCTTCTGTCCGATATGGAGCAACGCACCCCATGGCGTAGGTTGAACTCACTATGAAAAAAGGGATACACTGCTGCAGGTCCAGACCTGTGCCTGATATGGACCACGGTGTCTGCCGCGGCTCGCCACCACTCACTTAGATACACCAAAAGACAAACAGGCGGCACTCCATGGATATTCTTTGCTTGCAGTTTATTTCAATGCGGCATGTACAGGTACAGATGGATACGGGTAGACGCTTTTCACTCGGTGCCTCCGAGCTTAGTCATTACAGTAGGACTCAACCCCCTATCGCCGAGGATGTTCAGATCCACCGGCAGCTTCCCCGCTGAACCCAGCCAAACCGGACGCAATATAAAGATGCTTAAGAAAGAGATACGGGACTAGGGTAAAGTGCATTTCTTTTTTCATTACTGTTCTTCCTTGTTTGACCCCCGTCAACTTCCAAGAATTAGCCCACTACCTTCAGACAAGCCCTGGTTGGCACAGGATCTCTGCTCAAATCTGACCATATGATGAACCACCATACCCAGGACCAACAGACCCCTTTAGCTTCTGTCACCAGAAAGATACCCAACACCACTACTGCGGGGACCCCCCCCCCCCCCCCGAAAAAAAAAGCAAAAACCCTTTCCATAACCCTACCAGTGGACTTTATTGTTAGCTCTGCCTCACTTGAGGATATACTCTACAAACAAATCAGCCTTTGTGAATACAACCACCCCCAAAGACACCCACTAAAGCATAGGCTCAACCGATACAATCCCACTGCTTTGTTTTACCCTATCACTCCGTCTGCTTCTCATAATACTGTGCTGTATTCATCAAAACTCCGAACTGAGGGTCTGCTCACAACAGGCCGATAGACTCTGGTCACTCCTGAAAGGAGCGGTCGCTTCATCTCAACACTCGATGGGGGGGAGGGAAAGCTGGACGTGGTCCCCTTATCACGAGAGGCTGACACCCATAAAAACCTACCAGAGAGCCCACCATACTTTATGCAGGCAACTACCTTTAGCACTCAACAGAGACACTTAGGATTACTCTGTATAACACATCTGAACTTGTACTTAGCACATAAATTTCTAGCCCTAGACATGTTATACCTTCTGGATATCCCATTAAGGTAGCTCAGCCTCGTGAGCGGATGGGGGACCGCATCTGGCCATATTGTTACAACTGCAATTGCTACTTCCTGCTCACTGCCCTTTTTATGTCTTACTATCACTATGACTAGATTCATCTTAATTTAGTAGTGCTGACTTGGCTCTAGTTCTAGACTTGGTTTTTTGTACTGTTTAGTATGTTATTCAAATGTTTACAGGAGATGCCTTTGCCCTACCAGCCCCGATAAAATCGGGCCTCTCGTGGGTCCGATAAAATGATCAATCTTAGTTTAGTAGTGCTGACATGACTCATATTAGATTTGGTTTGGTTGACTGCTCATTTTGTTCATTCAAATGTTTACAATAAATGCCTTTGCCCTACCAGCCCCGATAAAACTGGGCCCCTTGCGGGTCCGAAAGAATATCCAAATACTGATCCTTTAGCATCCTAATAACTATCTCCATGCTATCCACTTCCCTTCCCCGCGGACTGCACCTACCACAACCCCCACATCAGTCCGGTACCCATCTGGCTGTACCTACACCTGGATCACCTCCGTGGCCCGGAACCCACATTGTTCCGGGCTCCATGCGATCCTTTAACGTTCCCCCCTATACCCCTTCCACCTCTGGCCCCTTCCCCTGTGTCCCCCTCCCCCTCTTTCTTAGTCTTTTTTTTTTTCTTTCCCCTTTCACAGGACACCCCCCCCCCGAGACCTCCCCCTTTTCGCAAAAATTATCGCAAATAGACTTCTACCATTTTTACCCAACCTAATACCACATGGCCAAGCAGGATTCGTACCTGGGAGAGAAGCCCGAGATAACACAATCAAGGCACTCAATATTCATCATTGGCTAACTAGATCCTGCATGGAGGGCTTTTTCCTATCCACTGATGCGGAGAAGGCGTTTGACAGGGTGGCGTGCAGGGGAGGGCTGGGCTGGGGGTCAGGGTGGCAATTGCCCCCCAGGCCACCCTAACTTACATTCAAAATGGCCAACGGCTGCTGCCCTCTCACAGTAGGGGCCAGGAGCACAGCCACCAAGTAACTGCAGGCAAAGGGTCGGCGCCAAGGGTGGCCCTACCATGGATCCCGCAGGGACCATTGGGCTGCCGCCAGATTACACAGAGCGGGGATCTCCCACTTACAAAGTCCTACCTTCTGGACCAGCTTCTATAATAGACAGCAAACTGGTGATGTCTATCATAGGAGCAGGTCCAGGAGGCGGGACTTCATATGACAGCGGCCATGCCATGTAAGCGGGAAATCCCCGCTCTGTGTAATCACATTGTATCATATTTGTCTTGCTTTATAACATCAATATCTGTTCTAAAACCAGGTGGCCATGGATGGTGAGCTGATTCAGTGGTTCAATGGGCCACTTGACTGGACTTGCCCCCCAGCCTAAGGCTGCCAGCCCTCCCCTGGTGGCGTGGGACTTCATGGAAGCAGTTCTCTCTGGCATAGGCCTGGGAACCTTTATGCAAGCAAGCATACTAAGCCTCTACTCATCCCTCAAGCCAGAATCAGATTCAACGGCCACCTCTCAGACGCCTTCTCCATCCGCAACAGCACTAGACATGGTTGCCCACTATCACCACTAATTTTTATTTTAACACTCGAACCCCTTCTAAAATGCATCCGCTCACACCCGGACATCATGGGCGATACTATTGCCAAAAAAACATATAAAATTGGGGCTTTCACGGATGATATCCTCTTATTTTTAACGAAGCCCAAACTCTCGATCCCCAACCTAATCGGGGAGTTTCATAAATTCGGGGAACTCTCCAACTTCAAGATCAATTCAAACAAATCACACGCCTTTAATGTCTCCCTACCTGACCCTATAGTGAGAGATTGCCAGGAGTCCTTCCCGTTCACCTGGCGCTCTGACGCAATCCCTTACCTAGGAATCCAACTCCCCGCCAAGCTATCATCCCTATACCACCTGAACTTTATTCCATTTCTCCAGACATTCATGAAAGACACAAGCACTTGGGCAAGTTTAACCTCTCATGGTTTGGCCGTGCAGCCACGATACAGATGACAGTCCTACCCAGATTTCTATACTTAGCGCAGACAATTCCTATCACCCTTCCCAAGGCCTTTTTCCCCTCCCTCCGAACCCAAATCAGCTCCTATATATGGAAGGGACACACTCCTAGAATTAGCCTAGCGAGGCTCTCGGCCCCCAAACACTTAGGGGGAATTGGATTGCCTGACTTTAAAAGATATCATAGAGCTATCCTACTAAGCAAATTAGTTGACTAGCATATCCACAAAGACTCCAAGGACTGGGTTCACAATCAATAACAGAGACTCCTTCACGGGATCTAACCTGGCTTCCCCCAGAAGATAGGAGGCCAAAGGCCAATCATCATCCCTTCTTACTCCTGCCCATTCAGTGCCTCCAGGAATTATCTAAAACCACTGCGATTAGCTCCTTCCCTAGCCCTATGACCCCTTTACAGCACAACCCGAAAATTCCCCCAGGGCTAGAGAAAGGCTTTGCAGCCTTTCCATCTAATTTCCACCCTTGAGCCCTCCACTTCTTTAAACAAGGCCAATTTATTTTCCGAGAAAACACCAGAGACCTCACTAAAGCCACACTAATGCCACTGTGGGCATATCTTTAAATCAGACATTACCTTACTGACACCAAAGACAAGGATAAATACACCAGACCCCTGATGGCATTCGAGAAACTCTGTGTCTCCCCACCACAGAGGCACCTAATCGCAACCATATACACAATTCTCTCCCACCTAAGCTCGGACTACCTAACCCCCATCATAAACCAATGGACCCCAGATCAACAAAGCACGATCACACATGAAAACTGGGAATCCACCCTCTGAACCCGGCATAACATTCTGACGGGCAATCCCAAACGGGTTTTGGAGGAATTCTGTTACCGTCTCGCGGCACTGTATACAGCCCCAGATAGCCCTCCCGCCCAGGGTATTGAGACCTTTTTAAATAACTTATCAATGCCTTCTTTATCGGAGCCCCATATGTCCTAATGGATAAAGACATTCAGGTTCAGGAAGTCTTACAGGCTATAAAAGAGTTGAAGGTGGGGAAGAGACCGGGCCCAGATGACTATACGGCATTATTCTACAGGAAACACTCAGATGTTGTAGCCCCCCACCTAGTGAACATGTACAATTCAATAAAAAACGGGAATTCTTTCACCCCCAACCTCCTAACTGCCAACATTGTAATGATTCCGAAACCAGATCGTGTTCATACTAGCTGGTCGAATTTCAGGCCGATCTCCCTTATAAATATCGACATGAAATTGTTGACCAAAATCCTAGCTAACCGTCTTAATTCCTTTTACCCAGATTGATTAACAAAGACCAGGTTGGCTTTGTTCCTAAGAGGCAGGCAGGTGATGCAATCAGACGTTTGCTCCAAATACAACACAGAGCCCATAGCAAGACTATACCTACAATGTTTCTATCCTTAGATGTCAACAAGGCCTTTGACACATTGTCTTGGCCCTACATGAAAGCAGTTCTTCATCACTATGGCTTTGGTCCATCATTTTTATCCTGGATTTCGGCATTATATGCTTCTCCTCAAGCCAAAGTAAAATACTACGGCTTTGAATCCCCCCTATTCCCCATAGGCAGGGTTGCCCCCTGTCTCCATTATTTATGTTGGCTCTGGAGCCTTTGGCGGAGGCGGTTCGTTCTCGCCTGGACATATCGGGAATCGAGACAGCAGGCATTGCCCACAAGATATCTCTTTTTGCAGACGACATCTTGCTGTCTCTGACCAATCCGAGAATCGCTCTCCCGAATTTATTTTCGCTTCTGAACAACTTTGCCTTACTTTCTGGACTACAGGTTAACCCTACCAAGTCCAAAGCTATGTCACTAAATCTTCCCCAATCGGAGCTGGCATCCTTACGAGTCTTTCTCATTCCAATGGTCAACCTCTTTACCCTACCTTGGAATAAAGTTAACTCCTGTATATTCAGGGCTCTACCAGGCTAATTTCCACCTCATTTTTTTGAAAACTCAGATTTGCTCTCCTCTTGGACACATTTTCCGATGTCTTGGTTTGGCAGAATTGCGGCAGTCCGCATGACCTACCTTCCAAAACTTTTATATTTCTTTTGAGTCCTCCCAGTTCCTGTTCCCTCCCACATCTTACGTATACATCAACGGAGACTCCTAAGATTTATCTGGGGACCTTCTAAGCTTCGAATAGCCAAGCATTTGCTGTGTGCCCGTAAGATCAATGGAGGCCTTTCAGTCCCCAACCTAAGAGCATATTACCTAGCCGCGAATATTGCCCCTCTCACGCTCCTGCATGAGAATAGTCAAATGCCTTTCTGGGCTATAATAGACCTGGTGGATTCTTCCCCGACTCCAGTCGCTTCTCTCTTGTGGCTCCCTCGGGAACATCTCCCACTCACACTTGGGCCTTGCCTGTCTCATTCTCTGCGCTTATGGGATTCGATTAAATATTCGGTGGGCCTCATCTCTCCTCACTTGCCCTTCGTCTAATATATTGCCCACTGTTCCCTCTGGAAATTGATAACCCCCTTTAGTTTTCCTGGTGGTTGGGGAATGGCTTCCTTGATGTTCATTCCTTGCTCACCTCCACTAGAATCCTCACCTTTGACGCTCTGAGGTCCTCCCATGATATTCCCCTCAGGGAACATTATAGCTATATGCAACTTAGACACTTTATCCAACAGCTTATAAAATCCAAACCCACACCTTACGCGTTGACTCCCTTCAAAACTTACTGCAGGTCCAGGCCCCATTCTGCTGGACTGATATCCTTACTTTACTCGGCAATCATTTCCTCCCGTCGTCCACAGCTAAACCGCTATCATTCACAATGGGAAGGGGAGTTGGGGAGGCAGCTAGATCCAGAGGACTGGCAGGCCATGTCTGTAGCAGTTTCAAAATCTTCTAAAAATGTCATTATCCTGGAGAATGCATATAAAGTCCTGTACAGGTGGTATTACACCCCAGCAAGACTGGCACGCTTCATGCCAACCTACTCCCCTCTTTGTTTCCGGGGATGCCCGCAACAGGGCACTATGGCACACATTTGGTGGACCTGCCCAAAGGTACACAGGCTTTGGGTCAGAATATACTCCCTTCTTCATACTCTATTTCATACTAATCTGAGAGAGGACCCCTATGAAGCCCTCTTATGCAAACCTATAGTGGAACTACTGCGTCCTGAGCGCCAATTGGCAATGTATTTGTTTACTGCAACTAAACTCACGATAGCTAGGGCCTGGAAAACCCCAATACTGAGCTTTGAGGCAGTCAAAAACCGAATGAACGACATTATGGTTAATGAGAAATTGACGGCCATTCTTACGGACACGCATGACAAATTCTTACGAGTTTGGCAGCCCTGGATTGCTAAGTATCATCCGCCTCGTTTTTATAACACACTTCTCTCAATCTGATATGGCCCTGTCTCGCAGCCCTTGGACCTTTCTTCTCCTTCTTTCTTCTTTTCCTTTCCCTCCCCTTTCTTCTTTTCTTTTCTCTTCTATTCCCCTTCCCTTATTACTTTTTGCAAAAGGTTTAATATCATTAGGCCAATCACAAGAACAAGACATTATTGTTTCTGTTCCATGCCTTTGTATTACACAATTTTGAATGTTTTTCGCATACTTATTCATCGCTTATTTCCGTGTGATGCTCTGAACATGATGCCATCAACAATGTCACGTAATGTTCTGTATTATCCTTTAATGCTAATAAAACCCTTTGTACAAGAAAACTGTCAATCCATCTGCAAGACAGCCCACAAAGGGTCCCGAAATGTTGTGACTCAGGAACATAATTACAAGGTCCTGACCCACTGGCACAGTACCCCCACCATTCTCCATAAGATCTCCCCCAGCATTCCGGATGTATGCTGGCGATGTGGCAATCCTGGAGGCTCGATGCTTCACATATGGTGGACATGTCCCATGATTACCCTGTACTTGGAGCAGGTACACAAAATCATCTGCAGCGTTTCCACATACCCCATTGAATTCTCGCACCACCAATATCTTCTACACCATTCCACAATCCTTAAACACTCATACAGGAAATCACTTGTAATGCACATGATGTGCATCCCTGTACTCTGGAGACAAAAGAACATACCGTCCCTACAGATGTGGTTCTCAAAACTAAACAAAACTATGGAAATAGAAGAATAGCCATATCCTCGGATAACTTATCTACCCACCTCAAAACCTGGCTCTGTTGGCAAGACTTCCAAATGACTAGAGAATATGCAGAAATAATCAACAGTCATCCTCAACCTCCTTTTACACCATAACACACTCTTCTAATTGCAAAACCTCCCTGGCCCACTCCCCGGCTCCCCCTTCTTCCCTTCTCCCTACCCTCCCACCTCCATGGCTCCTACCTTCGGGGGGGGGGGGGATAGAAATATTAGATGCGCTATAGTCCCCCCCTCCCCCCCATATAACAACCGCTTGCAGGCGGGCAATCCTAAAAAAAAAAGAGAAAAGCCCCCCTACTCTTCCATCCCTGGACCCCTAGCAAATGATGTGCTGCCCGACTTCTGATGAGCAAACACAAGATCATATATGATTATTTTTCTCTGTTAAGTTAACCAAAATGTTGGATCCTTTTAACCCTTGTTATACCAATGTTCATATGTGTACATCAAAGGCACCACTGCGCTGGATTGCCTACTGCAATATTATCGTGTCATCATACATTTTTTTTCTTAAGCAGTTCCACACTGCCTGCCGCATATTTACGGCGGCAGTGTGGACGCTGGCCGCGAATCGCCGTAAAAAGGCGGCAAACTGCGAATGGCCGCTAGGGGGCGCGCGCCCGCCGCACTCCTGAGGAGTGTGCCTGCGGCTCGGGCGGACACGATGTCCGCCGACGAGCCACGATGAGCGGCCACAGGCAAAGAACGGGGAACCGCCGATGTAAACACGGCAGTTCCCCATTCTGCAGGGGGGGCATGGGAGATCTACTGATCCCTGTCACTAGGATCAGTTAGATCTCTCATGCCCATGGTAGCCCAACCCCCCCACAGTAAGAACACACCCAGGGAACACACTAAACCCCTAGATCTCCCCCTGCAGGTTAACCCCTTTACTGCCAATGACATTTATACAGTAATCAGTGGACATTTACATTTCTGATCGCTGAATAAATGTCATTGGTCCCAAAAAAGTGTCAAAAATGTCCGACATGTCCGCTGCAATATTGCAGTACCGCTAAAAATCGCAGATCGCCGCCATTACTAGTAAAAAAAAAAAAACCCCAGAAATGAATTCTCATCATCCGTAAACGCGGACATTTTTGAGCAAACCAATCAATAAACGCCGATTGCGATTTTTTTTTTTTTTTATCACAAATGCGAGGAAGAATTTAAATAGGCCAAGACCGGTGAAAAAAAAATGTCTTTTTATATATTTTTTTTGGATTTGAATTTTAACAAAAAGTAAGAAATTTGGGTTTTGTGCAAAATGGTCGCTCTTCTTTTGTTTATAGTGGCGATCAGAAATGACGCAGAGGTGATTAAATACCACCAAAAAAAAGCTCTATTTGTGGGAAAAAGACGCAAATTTTGTTTGGGTACAACGTTGCACAACCGCGCAATTGTCAGTTAAAGCGACGCAGTGTCGAAAGTGCTCTGGTCCTAAACTGGGAAATTCTTCCAGAGGTGAAGTGGTTAATAAAACTTTATGGAACTAAAAATAGACAGTCAAGTGCGCATCAGCTTTGACAATATTTACCCAGGCAGCAGGACAGAATTTGGACAAAACCAGAGAAAAATCCAGTACAGAGCAGATAAAACTGCACTAGTAGGCCGTACGATGAGGGAAAAAAATATTTGATCCCCCTCCTCACTTTGTACGTGTATAGTGAGAGAAACAATAACAACCCCCCAGAAAAACGCATTTCAAAAAAGTTATAAATTGTTATGCATTTTAATGATTGAAATAAGTACTTGACCCCTTCGCAAAACGTGACTTGGTGCTTGGTGGCAAAACCCTTGTTGGCAATCAGAGGTCAGACTTTGCTTGTAGTTGGCCACTAGGTTTGGACACATCTCAGGAGGGATTTTGTCCCACGCCTTTTTGCAGCTCCTCTACAAGTTATTAAGGTTTCACGGCTGATGTTTGTTAACTCGAACCTTCAGCTCCCTCCACATATTTTCTATGGGATTAAGGTCTGGCGACTGGCTTGGCCACTCCAGGACCTTAATATGCTTCTTCTTATACCACTCCTTTGTTGCCTTGGCTGTGTGTTTTGGGTCATTGTCATGCTGGAATACCCATCCACGACCCATTTTCAATGCCATGGTTGAGGGAAGGAGGTTCTCACCCAATTTTGACAGTACATGGCCCTGTCCATTGTCCCTTTGATGCTGTGAAGTTGTCCTGTCCCCTTAGTGGAAAAACACCCCCAAAGCATAATGTTTCCACCTCCATGTTTGACAGTGGGGATGGTGTTCTTGGGGTCATAGGCAGCATTCCTAATTCTCCAAACATGGCGAGTTGAGTTAATGCCAAAGAACTTGATTTTGGTCTCATCTGACCACAACACTTTCACCCAGTTCTCCTCTAAATCATTCAGATGTTCAAACTTCAGACGGGCCTGTACATGTGCTTTTTGAGCATGGGGACCTTAAAGTAGAACTATGGTCAAAATGAAGAAATCACAGTCTGTTAAACATGTCACTGATTGTTTTGCAAAAAGCAGTAAAGATGTTGAGATCTCTACCTTCTCCAGCTCTCATGTGCACTTCCTTTAGTGAAGTGACAACTTTACTTCCTGGTTTTCGAATTGCCTGTGTTGAACACATGTTGTCCACATTTGCGTCTATCTCTCTGCAAAAAACTTCCTGACATCAGTGGGGGAAGGGCTCTTGGGAAGCTGAGGGATTCAATTCTACACAGAATCCTGATTAGGCTCTGCCCACACCATCCTGGGAAGCCTCGCCCACTCCCACCTATGTCCCCTTTTTGCCCGCCCACTGCTTTAGATCCTAGATCTAGCTTGTCTGTAATGACTTGTGGCTGTTTTACATAGCACATACCCAGCTATTGATTGGCAGATGGGTGTGTATTATGTAAAATAGACTGAGCATCATAGAAGGCTTGGAGGACTGGTGGATAGACAAGCTATTTCAGTGACAAGAAATTACAACTGAGCTCTGCTTAAATCCTCCCATCATAATTACTTGTATACACCAAAGGAGGACTGCTGGAGGGGATTATAGACCAGAATTGCAGTATATGGTAGCAAAATAATCATTTCAGTTATTATGCTTATTACCATGTGTAACTTTCAGGTCTTTATGTGAGGATTTACAAAAATATCTTGCCTTTAGTTGTACTTTAAGGGCACTGCAGGGTTTTAGGCCCTCACGGCGTAGGGATGCCAATTGTTTTCTTGGAGACTATGGTCCCAGCTTCCTTGAAATCATTGACAAGATTCTCCCGTGTAGTTCTGGGCCGATTCCTCACCGTTCTCATGATCATTGGAATTTCACGAGGTGATATCTTGCATGGAGCCCCAGACCGAGGGAGATTGACAGTTATTTTGTGTCTCTTCCATTTGCGAATAATCGTACTGACTGTTGTCACCCTCTCACCAAGCTGCTTGGCGATGGTCTTGTAGCCCATTCCAGCCATGTGTAGGGCTACAACCTTGTCCCTGGCATCCTTGGACAAGTCTTTGGTCTTGGCCATGGTAGAGAGATTGAAATCTGATTAATTCTGTGGACAGGTGTTTTTTATACAGGAAATAAACTGAGATTAGGAGCACTCCCTTTAAGAGAATGCCCCTAATCTCAGCTTGTTACCTGTATAGAAGACACCTGGGAGCCAGAAATCTTGCTGATTGATAGGGGATCAAATACTTATTTCACTCAAAATTTAAATCAATTTATAACTTTTCTGAAACGCGTTTTTCTGGATATTTTTGTTGTTCTGTGTCTCACTGTTAAAATGAACCTACCATTAAAATTATAGACTGATCATTTGTCAGTGGGCAAACGTACAAAATCAGCAGGGGATCAAATACTTTTTTCCCTCACTGTACATGTAATAAAAAACCAGTGTTCATCTCCGCTAAATTTCTATGACTGTATGGGTGGATGAAGAGAAAATAAATGTTTCTAATGAACAGACAACCGCTTTTAGTATGCCTGCATTATTCAGTTTCCTCAATCCCACATGACACTGCACTTTCTCCAGTTCCCCAATATCCTTTTTTGAGAACTGGTGCCCATAATTGAGCTGCAGATTCCAAATGAGATCTTACTAATCATTTGTACAGGGGCCAAATGGCTGCAGCACAAACCTATCAGCAGGTCGTCGGCACTTGCCGATCGGCTTCGGAGATTGCGGAAGTGAGCCTTGTCTAGGTAAACAAACACATGGCTCTCTTCCGACCGCAGCAATGTGCTGTTTTTTTCTTTCTGCAAAGAAAACGGCACATTGCTTAGTAAAAACACCTCACACAGTACGCATTAGAGTGATTGTCAAGTGAAAAAAAAATACATCTGCAAGACAAAGGCATAATGAGCTAGTATGCATTGCATACTAGCTCATTATGAAATACTTAGACCCCCGAGCACCGCTGTGACCAGCGTCATGCTTACCGAGTCTTCTTCCGCAATTGCAGGCTTCGTCCAATCACAGAGCAGACTCCACCGCTGTGATTGGCCAAAGCTGCGCTGACGTCACTCCCGTGCATGCATGCAGGAGCCGTTGTTTACGGCACACTTAGTGAAGAAACGGCCCAGTTTCTTCACTACGCATGTGCCTATGACGTTGGCACATGCATCTATACTGTATATCTCGGAGATATGCAGGGTACCTACAGTTAAACCTCATTATAGGCTTACCTGTAGATTAAAGTGGTTGTCAAGAGTTGACAACCACTTTAAAACATGTTGCCAAACACATTTAACCCCTTGATCACCCTAGATGTTAACCCCTTTCCTGCCAGTATCATTAGTACAATAACCGTGCATATTTTTTAGCACTTATCACTGTGTTGGTGTCACTGGTTCCCCAAAAAGTTTCAAAAGTGTCAGGTCCGATTTGTCAGCTGCAATATCGAAGTCCCGCTAGAAGTTGCTGATCACCGCCATTACTAGTAAAAAACAAAACTCTATAAACATATCCCATCGTTTTTGAACGCTATAACTTTTTAATAGCCTCAATGGCAAGTGGAGTGGCACGAAGCTGCAGCGGAATCGAGTGCTTAGACACAAAGGCACTATCTATGAACAGGCTGAAGCCCTAGAGTCGATTAGAGCCCGTGTATCGATTGAATGACTCAGATCCAGAAATGGTAACCGGAACTAGAGGCTTATCCTTCAGTGTAACCAGGGTCTGTTCCCTACAGGACCTCAGGTGCAAGCGTTTCCTGGATGGGTAGGACAATACTTCAAAATGTGACCTGCCTGGGCACAATAAAGGCGCAATATCTCCCTCCTCCTAAAGGCCCACTCATCCTCAGTGAGACGAGTGAAGCCCAACTACATGGATTCAACTTCACTGGCGGACTTGGTACCAGGAGGCATGGGAGGTGAGAGAGGCAAGGGAGGGACTGCAAAGCTCGGAGTCAAATGTACAAGAGGCTTCCGCATGCGCTCCTTAAAGGAAGGTCTTTGAGTCGTGGAGTCAATGAGAATGGCAAATGTGATCAACCTCTCCAGCTCAGTGGGTATGTCTCGGGCTGCCATTTCATATTTGATGTTATCTGAGAGACCATGAGAAAAAAGCAGCCACCAGGGCCTCATTGTACAAAGCGACCTCTGCTACCAGAGTAGGGAATTCAGTGGCGTAATCAGCAACAGTTCTCGTACTCTGGTAGACATGAGGCTCCTCTTTGCAGCAGAAGTGGGGCGTGCGGGAATGTCAAATACCCTTTTAAAGGAAGCCACAAACTCAGGGTAACTCAGAACAATGGGTTTTTGCATCTCCCATAGAGGGCTTGCCCAGGCCAAGGCTCTATCAGAAAGCAATGAAATAATGAAGCCTACTTTGCTTCTGTCTGTGGGGAATGTCTGGGGCGGCATCTCTAAGTATATCCCAACCTGGTTGAGAAATCCTCTGCATTGAACTGGATCGACTCCAAATCGCTGGGGAAGCGGAGCGGAACCAGACATACTTGAATTCAAGGCGGGTGCTTACACAGAGACTGGAGCAGGGACAGCCTGCAACACAGCTGTGCTGTGTGAATCAGAAGCGTCTGTAACGCTTTGACAAACTGATCCTTGCGGAGGTCCTGCTCATTCAATCTGGAAAAAAATATTACCACTAGGTGGATTTCCTGCATCTTTTGAATTCATGGCCTTCGCCTACTGTCAGGAACCATGAATCAGATGTAGACAGAAACTTCAGGGTTCAGTAGCCAAAGCGGGTAGTCAGAACAAGTCAGTAAATTGGGAAGCCAGAGATCAGCATAGTCGGAGGCAACAGACAGGATCGGGAACCAGAAGGGATATCAGCAAGGCAGGTCTTCAACAGGAACACAGCAGTCTCCAGATATGTTTGACCAAGGCGAAGGCACGAAAGCAATGAACCAGGCAGTTTAAATAGCCAGAAGGGGCTGGCTGTAGGCTGGACTGAAGAGCAGGAAATAATCACCAGTTGATCCACTGTGGAACGATGAGTGCTGCCAATTAACCAACCGCACTGAGAAGCGAGGGCTGAGAGCCCAGCCCTGACACTCCCATAGTTATTACCTTTTGTATCACTTGACCTTCCCTCTTAGATTGTAAGCTCTGACAAGCAGGACCCTCTGATTCCTCTTGTACCAAATTGTATGGTAACTGTAATGTCTGCCTGTGTTTTGTAAAGTGCTGTGTAAACTTTTGGCGCTATATAGAAACATAGAAACATAGAAAAGTGACGGCAGAAAAAGACTGAGTAGTCCATCGAGTCTGCCCCTTTTTATTAATTTTTTTTTTTTTTTTTTTTTACATTAACCTTGCTGTCGGACTATGGATTTATGTTTATCCCAAGCATGTTTGAAGCCATTTACTGTTGACTGTCTCACAACCTCTGTTGGTATGTCTCCAACACTCTGTCAGTTGTCATTTACCGAAGTTTGTACGAACCCTATTTGTATTTAGGTATCA
Source organism: Glandirana rugosa (assembly GCA_018402905.1). Taxonomy (NCBI): domain Eukaryota; kingdom Metazoa; phylum Chordata; class Amphibia; order Anura; family Ranidae; genus Glandirana; species Glandirana rugosa. Next base: position 429,409 of record BLSH010069977.1, on the reverse strand, counting down.
GGCTGTCGTTCCAATTACATTTTTTTTTTTTTTTTTTTTTAATTATTTTTCCCCGTCTGAGCTACCTGATGAGTCAGAAAAAGACGGCAGTGAAAAGATACAAAGATACAAAGATATATCGCGGTTTTCAAATGTGTCGTGAAATGTTTTGTGTCCGTCTGTAATGTCAATGGTATGTTAAACCATGTTCTCCTTAGTCTCCCAGGACGAACAGTCTCGAATGTTAGATTCTCCCTTCCAGTTCACTATGTTTTCCATTATTGATACCCTCACAGTCCCGACCCGAGAGTCGGGAGCGAAGAGTCACGCCAACCAATTAACCGTCGTGAGTAGCAAGGTGTCACCTAGTTGACCACTAATAAAGGACGAGAAGTCAGGTCGGATGTCGGTCGGGGAAGACCGATAAATTTGACGGACCAAGTAAC
>BLSH010069977.1:388361-413644 GCA_018402905.1 Glandirana rugosa | reverse complement strand
AGAGACAGGCATGTGATTCAGTGATTTGTTGTACCTGACACAGAGAAGTGTCATGGCGTGCCTGTACTTCTTCAATGTCTTCTACTCTGCGTACTATAGATTGTATGTCTCCTCTTATGTCTGCTATCGCCGCTGCTAGAGCAGATTTTATGTCTGTGGCAACAGTGTGCAGGTCGGCTAGGCACAGGGCTGAAGAGTGTCGGGTTTCTTCTGATGTATGGAGCTCCTGTACTGAGTCACCTCGCGCGCTCCGTGAGGGGGATCGGGACCTGCGTGAGGAGGAGGCTTGTGAGGCCTGTGCTGCCTGAGGTAGCGCGTCCCTCCGTGACCGGAACATCTCCGTTATTTGAGGGCTGAGTGGTGTGTCTTGGCCCAGCGGGGACCGCGACCTGGTTGCCGACAGACTTCTGATTGTCCTCACCATTTTTCCAGCTGTGTAGGGTCTGTTGTAAAGAATGCTGGACCTCTATGTGGGAGAGAGCTGCAACTAAGCGTCCATCTCAGAGCGGCGTCAGACCACGCCCCCCGACCTGTCACTATCAGCGAAGCAAGCCATCATTAGGCTGAAAAAACAAAACAAACCCATCAAAGAGATAGCAAAAATATTAGGTGTGGCCAAATCAACTGTTTGGAACATCCTTAAAAAGAAAGAACGCATCGGTGAGCTCAGCAACACCAAAAGACCCAGAAGACCATGGAAAACAACTGTGGTGGATGACCAAAGAATTCTTTCCCGGGTGAAGAAAACACCCTTCACAACAGTTGGCCAGATCAAGAACACTCTCCAGGAGGTAGGTGTATGTGTGTCAGTCAACAATCAAGAGAAGACTTCACCAGAGTGAATACAGAGGGTTCACCACAAGATGTAAAGCATTGGTGAGCCTCAAAAACAGGAAGGCCAGATTAGAGTTTGCCAAACAAAATCTAAAAAAGCCTTCACAGTTCTGGAACAACATCCTATGGACAGATGAGACCAAGATCAACTTGTACCAGAGTGATGGGAAGGGAAGAGTATGGAGAAGGAAAGGAACTGCTCATGATCCAAAGCATACCACCTCATCAGTGAAGCATGGTGGTGGTAGTGTCATAGCGTGGGCATGTATGGCTGCCAATGGAACTGGTTCTCCTGTTTTTATTGATGTGACTGCTGACAAAAGCAGCAGGATGAATTCTGAAGTGTTTCGGGCAATATTATCTGATCATATTCAGCCAAATGCTTCAGAACTCATTGGACAGCGCTTCACACTGCAGATGGACAATGACCCGAAGCATACTGCGAAAGCAACCAAAGAGTTTTTTAAGAGAAAGAAGTGGAATGTTATGCAATGGCCAAGTCAATCACCTGACCTAAATCCGATTGAGCATGCATTTCACTTGCTGAAGACAAAACTGAAGGGAAAATGCCCCAAGAACAAGCAGGAACTGAAGACAGTCGCAGTAGAGGCCTGGCAGAGCATCACCAGGGATGAAACCCAGCGTCTGGTGATGTCTATGTGTTCCAGACTTCAGGCTGTTATTGACTGCAAAGGATTTGCAACCAAGTATTAAAAAGTGAAAGTTTGATTTTTGATTGTTAATCTGTCCCATTATTTTTGGTCCCTTAAAAAGTGGGGGGCACATATACAAACTGTTGTAATTCCTACACCATTCACCTGATTTGGATGTAAATACCCTCAAATTAAAGCTGAAAGTCTGCAGTTAAAGCACTTCCTGTTCGTTTCATTTCAGATCCATTGTGGTGGTGTATAGAGCCAAAAAGATTAGAATTGTGTCGATGTCCCAATATTTATGGACCTGACTGTATAAATATATACACACACACACACACACACACACACACACACACACACACACACACACACACACACAGTGGGTATAAACAGTCTATACACCCCTGTTAAAATGGCAGGTTTCTGTGTAAAAAAAAAAAAAAATGATAAATCATTTCAGAACTTTTTCCACCTTTAATGTGACCTATAAACTGTACAACTCAGTTGAACAACAAACTGAAATATTTTAGGTGGAGGCAAGTAAAAATAAAAAACTAAAATATTATGTATGCATAAGTGTGTACACCCTTAAACGAATACTTTGTTGAAGTACCTTTTGATTTTTATTACAGCACTCAATCTTTTTGGGTATGAGCCTATCAGCATGGCACATCTTGACTTGTAAATATTTGCCCACTCTTCTTTGCAAAAACACTCCAAATCTGTCAGATTGCAAGGGCATCTCCTGTGCACAGCCCTCTTTAGATCATCCCACAGATTTTCAATCAGATTCAGGTCTCAGCTTTGGCTGAACCATTCCAAAACTTTAATCTTTTTCTGGTGAAGCCATTCCCTTTTTGATTTGGATGTATGCTTTGGGTCGTTGTCATGCTGAAAGATGACGTTCCTCTTCATGTTCAGCTTTTTAGCAGAAGCCTGAAGGTTTTGTGTCAATATTGGTTTTGTGCCAGTATTTGGAACTGTTCAAAATTCCTTCTACCTTGACTAAGGTCCCTGTTCCAGCTGAAAAGAAACAGTCCCAGAGCATGATGCTGCCACCACCATGCTTCACTGTGGGTATAGTGTTCTTTTGGTGATGTCCATACACGAGAAATGGAATACCACTGCAACAAAGGCCAAGCACTAGTGGGGTGTCATCTCAGCCCCAAAGGGTTAGGACCCATGCCATCCTTCGCTATGCCCTTCAAAATCATCTGTAGCTTTCCCCTAATTCAGGAGCAGCAAACATCCCCCCTTTCACCGCCCCGCCAGGTGTCCAGATGAACACAGATAATTTTGCCCTTATTGATCATTTTAATTATTTTAAATTGAATTTTTACTGAAGACCTACTGTCTTCCATCATGGCCCAGTTCAACCTCTATGCACAACAGTTCATAGCAAGCAACCCTGGTTCAAGTTACGGCCGTCCCTTTGAGTATAGAGAACTTACCGCGGAGGAATTTCATTTTTTTTTTTATATTTCAATAATGGACTCACAAAAGAAAACAAATTATACTCATACTGGTCCACCAACTCCATCCACCACATCTTTTCATCCTTTAGGCCAAGGTCAAGATACCTAATGATTATGCAGTTCCTCCATTATAATGACACCCAGTGCCCTCCCCGAAATGACTCAGCTTATCACAAATTATTTAAAATTCTGCCACTTCTAAATTTTTTCTCTGAAAAATTCCCCCAGTTATATACCCCCAACCAAAATATCTCCAAGGATGAGTCACTTGTCAAATTCACAGGCAGGCTGGGCTTCAGTTTATCCCCAGCAAAAGGGTCCAATATGGGGTTAAGCTCCACAAACTTTGTGTCTGAGCCACGGGGTACATCTACGTCTTCCTGATGTATGAAGGGAAGGACACCCAGCTGCATCCCCCTGAATGCCCAGAGTATATTGGAGTCAGTGGAAAAGTTGTTTGGGAGCTTCTCTATCCACTCCTTGAAAAGGGTTACCATCTCTGTGGATATTATCTACACAAGCGTGCCCCTTGTACCTTGAAGGCCCACCAGAAAATATTGGCTCTGATTCAGTGAGCAGACTCCAAGAATGCCACTTTCCTGAGAAACTCCTCCTCCGTGAAACAGGCCAAAGACCTCAAAAGAAATGCTGGGTGTGCTCCAGAGGAGGAGTTAGAAGAGACACCATGTAGTATTGTCTCCAATGTCCTTACCAAACAGGTGTATAGGTGACTGTTTCCACTGTTTTCTATACATTATCAGTGAAGTATGGTAAACGTAATAGTCATTTACCTCCACACCCCTTATGCCACTGCACTAAACTGTGCTTACCACTGCCTTCTCTGGAACTGACTCTGGCCTGCTATACAACCACACTTCTGCTTAACGCTAAACATACCTCTGCCTGCTCCGGAACTGACCCTGGACTGTTATACGACCACACTTCTGCCTAACGCTAAACCGTACCTACCTCTGCCTGCTCTGGAACTGACCCTGGACTGTTTGACCATGCTTTTTGCCTGCCTTTTGGACTGATCTTTTACCCTGCTACTGGAGTAGTGCGATTCATAACCCAGAGGTCTCATGTATGTGAGGCGCTTCAGATTTTTTTTTTCTGGATGAAGAAAACACATTTTTTAGTTTTCTCATTATCAGATTTGGGTCTGGAGACAGGAGGCTTCAAAGAGATATGGGTGGGAGAAGCCTCTACCCCTGTCCCCATTCTTTCCTTTTCCACCTGCACTGGCCCTGAACTGTATATGGACAGTATCCCTGCCTGTACTGACTATGGATAATATTCCTGCCTGCTGCTTGGACAATTCCATTCGCTGTCGCTGACCATGTCCCTGTCTGTTGCTTGGATCAGTGCTCTCCTCCTGTGGACAACGGCACAGCACTACTTAAACCACAGTTAATCTTTTGTTTTCCCTTTGCTCAGCAGAATGTATTTTGGTGTGTAGTTCTTGGTATGCTATGTATTAGAAATATGAAGTGCCTTCAAAAATGTGATAGGTTTTCAGATATTAGATGCGTAATTTATGTCCCTAGGACACCTGATGGTGCTCCTTGGATGTTGGGCCTCTGTATGTGGCCAGGCTTTGTAAAAGTTTCACACATGCGGTATCGCCATCCTCAGGAGTAGGAGAATGTATTTTGGAGTGTCATTTTTGGTATGTACATGCTATGTGTTAGAAATATCTTATAAATGGACAACCTTGTGTAAAAAAAAAAAAAAAAAAAAAAAAAGTGTTCATTTTCTTTCCACATTTTTAAAGCACTTGTGGAAAAAAATGACCTGTTCAAAAGACTCATTATGCTTTGTAGATTATATTTTGGGGTGTTTGCTTTCCAAAATGGGGTCATTTTGTGGGTGTTTCCATTGTCCTGGTGTTCCAGGGCATTTAATAGTGTAGTAAGTGATTGAGAAATGAGCTGTGTAATTTTATGCTTCTAGAACGCCTGAAGGTGCTACTTCAATGTTTGGCTTCTGTATGTGGCCAGGCTGTGTAAAAGTGTCACATGTGGTATCACCATAATCAGGAGGAGTAGCAGAATGTATTTCTCTTTCGTTCATTGACAGACACAGCGTTCCATTGTTCTTTACCATAGGGTTATATCGCCACTTTCAGGAGTAGGACTAGGCAGAAAAAAAAGACTTGACTATGCCTATGGGCAGTCCTAGGTGATATACACCCCCCTCTCTGCTATAGGCCTTCAGTTTTTTTCTGCCTAGTTAGGAGTAAGGACATAGTTCCCTACTGGGATGTCTAGTCCTGACAATTTTTTTGTTTTCTTTTTTCCTGGATTTTTTCCAGTAAGATCAACTGTCAGGCTGGGTGACGGACTGGTCACTAAGGGCCAGAGGGTCTCCCCAGTCTGGCCAGCAAGCGCATGTAGACTGCAGCTACGTGCTAGGTCGGCCGTGACATAGCCCCACTGGACGGGGCTGGCCCTGCTAGTTAAATGTCTTGCGAGGTTGCATAGGACCCAGTCTCGGCCTGAGTCTCAGAGTTTCTCATGGCCGACAGCCCCCCACTTCGGTGGCGAGGAGGATCTGTCTGGGGGCGTTACTTGCACGCTTCGCCGGATCAGTGAGTAAAGTGGGCCCCCACCTCTCCTTCCCTGGGGGGGTGTGGGCACGGGTACTCCCTGGGGTGGTCGGTCCCTCCGGGGTTCTCTTCCTTCCCGGGTGAGGCCCAGGCTTCTGGCCTAGGTGCCTTGGTTGGACTCCCTGTCCCCTCTCTTGGTGTTCTTACTGGGGGAGTACCTCTTAGGACCACCTGCTGATGGTGGGGCCTGGGAGGCGGGTGACAGGATGGCTGCGATCAGGGCTGCCCGCGGCAGCCTTCCCAAAATGTAGGCCGAGACTTGCGGCCTTTCCAAAATCTACCGACATAAGACGTGGGTGGTCCTGAGCGGGCAGCGGGGGTCGCCGCTGTCTGTTTCGGGCGTACGCCCGTCATTTCCACGGCGTAATCCGCCCCCGGGTGGGCACTCGCGGCGGGCGGCCAAAAAATTTAGGCTGTGGCCTACTGGTCGTGTTTTTTGCAGCCTAGTGGGCCTCCTGGCCCCTGGGGGACTCAGCTGGGTCCCCTAGGAGGATGGTGCCCCCTGTCAGGGGCCTTGGTATTGCCCCCTGTTAAGGGCACTAGTGGCCCCCTGTGAGGGGCCTCAGTGGTGTCCCTTCGTGGGGCCTTTGGCCTGCGTCCACTGTGGGGGGTCACGGGGGCGCCCCTGTGGGAAGCCTCTGCCAGTGTCTCCCGGGATGGGCCTCGTTCTGTGCTCTCTGTACAGGGCCTTCATAAGCACTATCTTGGAGGCAGTACCCCTTGTGAGGGGCCTTAGCTAGAGCCCCCTGTGTGGGGCCTCAGGGGTGCCCTCTGTGTGGGGCCTCAGTGGTGCTCCCTGGGTGGGGCCTCGGTAGGTGTCCCCTAAGTGGGGCCTCAGTAGGTGTCCCCTGGGTGGGGGCCTCTGTGGCGCCCCGGTGGGGGGCCTCGGGTGGCGAAGGTCTCGGTTGGTGTCCCACTCTGAGTGTTTTTTGTTCTGCCTCTACTAGTGGCGCTTAGGCGTATAGCCTAGTATATGGCGCTCTGCCCTCCCCTGCTTCATCTGTTTAAAACAATCCTATATCTTGCTTTGCTGCCATGGAGGTTGCCCACCTTGTGGTTGGGGGCCACGCTTCCGGTTCTGTCAGGTGGTGTGGATGATTCCTCCTCAACTGCAGTGACACATGAGGAGGTGCTGGTTGTCGCACTTATGAGGAGGGCCGGCCTTTTTTTTCTTGACAACCATAGGTCCTCTTGCACGGCAAGTTATGTTCCCTTCGAGGAGTCCCTCCTTAGAGGTGGACTGTTTCCACAGGTAGTGGATTCTCCTGTACCTAGGTGCACAGGGCAACATGATTCTGGTAGAGGAATCTCTGGCTGTTGAGATCTGGTGGACATGTCTAGCAGAGTCCCTCTGCCTTTACTGAGATGGCAGACCTGCTGGTCTAGGGGCTGCAGTTGGTCTGCTGTGTTTTTTGGACGCAGTTTCCCTGGTTGCTGAGCTCCCTGTTTTGGCAGTGCTGCTGTGACATGGATTGTGGCTTTGTGTTGATCCTTTCACGACAGTGTTTTGTTCATCTTTATGGTCCACTGACAATGGTTCACATTTCTTAACCCTCTTCGGTTTTCCGACCTTGTTCGGGAAGAGAACGCCCTTTTTCAAATTTGTACGCCTGTCTCCGGCCTGTTGTCAGTGTCCCTTGTGGGGCTATACACGTCTTGGGGGGGGGGGGGCTATGATTCCGGTGTCAGACCGGTTTTCACAGGTTTTCTTCAAACCTGTTCACGGTCAAAAAAAAGATGACGGCCATGATACGTCCAATACTGGACCTCGAGGCCCTGACCTGCTTGTGTGGGTATAGAAGTTCAGGATGGGGTCCATCCGCACGGTGGTAGCATCCCTTCATCATTGGATTTTCTGGCTCTATCACCATTACAAATGCTTACTTACACATTCCACTATGCCTGATCCCAGCACTTCCTCCTTTGCTGTGGGAGGAAGGCATGATCAGTTCAGGGTGTTGCCCTCGACACCACTCCTTGGTTTTTCCCAAGGTGTTGGCCATTGGACATGGTTATGTCAACGGGGGATGCAGGCCTGGGCTGCATGGACGATCACCTTCTGTGAGCTAAGCCCTCCACTACCCCGAAGGGTGACATAGCCTCTATGCAGACCTTGACAGATCAGTTGGCTTCTATACTGCCTGAAGTCTGCTTTGGCTCCTTCCAGCACATTGACATATCTGGGCCTCTCCCTGCCTCCAGCGCTCCCCGGAGTGTTTTTTCCTCTGGACTATCTCCAGAAATTGTATGCTATCCTCTAGGCGATTCCATACTCTATCCCTTTTGGGGATCCTGGTGTAATGGGACAAGTGTCCAAGGTCTCTGAACAATCAGATTTGGCTGAGCCGAAAAAGCCAGGGGCTCCCTGGTCTGGTGTCTGCGCTCTCCCAATCTTCGACAGGGCAAATTCTTTCTCCCCTTGTATTGGACGGTGGTTCCCGAAAATGCCAGTCTGTCCAGTTGGGGAGCAGTCCTGGGACTGTGCTCTGCTCAGGATCATTGGACACTGGAGAATTTCAGATTGACGATTGATATGCTGAAACTTCGGGCAATCAGTCTACGTCTGGATCATGGACGGATCGACTCCGGGGGCTCCCGGTGCGGATCCAGACAGATTTAGCAACGGTGGTGGTCTATGTCACTCGCCAGGGCAAAACAAATAGTGATGGCAGCCCTGGTAGTAGCCAGGATCCTCAGGTGGACAGAACGTTCTGTACTGAACAGGTAACTGCTTACTCGGTCTCAGGAGGTGACCATTTTGAAAGGGGGTCTGGTTCTTCTGCGACTATTTCTGGATGGATCAGACTGATGACTCTGACCGGTTTTGTCAGGAGTTGGTTTCCTTCTTCCCTGTTACGGCTCGGGCGCTAGTGCTTCTGAGTTTTCCGTCAGGGGCGCCAGTTCTACTGGGTGGCCACCTGCTTAGGTTGTGTAACCTTTCGCAACACTCAACAAAGTGAATGTGCTGGCATCTATGGATGTTTCTTTTGGCCGCAAGCTTTTGCAGGTTACTTTTAGGGGGTTCTCCCCTCTTGGGGAGTATTCATGTTGGTCTCCAGTTGTTCTGTGTTGAGTCCCTATTACCTGGTTGGCTCTTGTGATAGCCTTCGGATTTTTATTGTTACCCCACCACTCATGTTTGGCACTGCTTTGGGACGTCCCTATGATAAAGAATAATGGAACACTGTGTCTATTAATGAACAAAAGAGAAAATAGGATTTTTCTGACTTACCGTAAAATCCATATCTCTGAGTTCATTGACAGACACCGAACCCACCGTGCCTATACTTCTGATACTGCTTGTTACTGAAAGGCCTATAGCAGAGAGAGGGGTGTATATAACCTAGGACTGCCCATGGGCGTAGTAAAGTCTTTTTTTTTATGCCTAGTCCTACTCCTGAAGGTGGCAATATAACCCTATGGTAAAGAATAATGGAACACTGTGTCTATCAATGAACTCAGGGAAATAGATTTTTTACGGTAAGCCAAAAAATACTATTTTTAGGATGTAATTTTGGGTATGCACATGCCTGTCAGGAAAAGTCTCTTCAGCTGGTGGCCCTGTGGCTCAATGATCCATGGGCTGCAGTTCCAGTATCCACCAGCGGTTGTTAGTGGCTCACCTGTTGATGGCACTGTGGCTCCTGGATCCATGGGCTGCAGTTCCAGTGTCCACCAGCGGGTGTCTCCCAGCAATCAGAGGCTCATGAGTCACCACCTGATGCTCGTTACAGGAAGGATATATGAACCCTGTCTACCATATGCTTCAGTGCCTTGGTGTTTGTCTCCTTGTGCCTCTGTATCCTGATTCCTGTAGCCTGTATCCAGAATCCTGTATCCTGAACCTGCTCCTGGAACCCAGCGTTCCCCTCATCCGTTCCCTGTTCCTGTCTTGTCCTGCTCCCTGCTCCCTCTGATTGATCTCCTGTGCATGACCCTGGCCTGGCTTTTTGGTTTGGACATTTCCCTTTACCTGTTTAGGCAGTTTTTACTATTTCTGTTATTTGGTTGGTTACACTGTTTGTTATATTAGATGTGCGTTTAGATTACCATTCACTTATCTTTTTAATAAATCATCTTATCCACTTTACGTTGTGTCTGGCATTATCTGTTGCAGTTCACACATTTCTGGTCACATCAGTTGCTGACAATGCCATATGAGAGAACAACAAATAACATGTTAACATGACAATTTTGTGAAAAAAAATCTTCATTTTGCAAATAATTGTGGGAAGAAATTCAGAACGGGGAAGGAGGGGACAAAAATGGGACTTTATATGAAGCAGTGGCCTGGTAAGGCCGCTTCCATCCCTAATTAGACTACAAATTAAAAATTGCAAAAAAGCAATCAAGGAAAGTTGGGACTTTATATGAAACACATGATGAATGACAGGTAGGCTGATGGAGAGTAAAATAAGGTTTATTAGGAGGTATACAATGTAATACAATCATAGCTAGCAGTAAAGGGGTAAATTGTAGATGATAGACAAATATGCTAGTTGAATGCATACACTATACAATCTATTACATAAACCATAAGGACCGTAGATAGAGTAATAAAATAATAATGGTAAATGTCGATAAACATTACATTCTCAAATGCCCCCATCCATCAGTGATTAAGGTATAAATAGGTACATATACATATAATAAGGAAGGTCTGCGTAATCCATGACCACAGTTAACCCCGTAGGGGTACTCAGGGTTCCATCTGAAGTCTGAGAAGTACACAAAAGGTATGATCACAGTAGTTGAAAGCTCTACGCGTTTCGTGGCGTTTATGCCACTCGTCAGGAGCAGTAATGTGATGTAACTGTAATAAAGGGTTAAATATTTTCCTTTAGACAATATGACAACCAAAAAACCGTAAAAAATATGAAAGAGGGTACCAGACCCCCCCCCCACAAAAAATTGAGATGTTCAAATCACAACTCACCCTGAAGATATGCTGGTGGCGAGCGCCGGGGCGAGCGAGCCCCCCGGAAGCATCATGACCGGGAGCCGAGGGGGGGAAAAACACACAGCCACGACTGCCGACACCATCGGCCCCCCCGGGGAGGCACGGACATCACAGAGAGGGGTAACTGTAATGAGTGAAATGCAGCTGGTGATTGATGTGTGTAGGGTGGGGGTGGGGACAGGGTGGGAAAGAAAGGTTTTGGGGAGTGGAGCGAATGGAGAATGTGAATACCATGTGGGAGAAAACGAAGGAGTGATGGAAGGGGAGTGGACAGGAGGAAAAGAATCCAAGGGTAAGGAGATGAGGTGAAGCAAGGAGCCCTCAATAGCAAGAGGGAAAAGTGGGGGTGAAAGACGTGTAGAGAGGATTGGAGGTGACAGGTAGGGTGAAAGTGATTACCTGACAATGTAATGACATCCGTGTATGATAGTATGGAGGACAGAAGGCGAACCCATCTGTGTGTCCGTGTCTAACAGGGGCGGCGTCTGATATAGGCGCCGCTGCCGGGCAAACCCCCCCAACGTCACGCACGTGGGCGTGGAATAGGAGGAAGGTGCCGAAACCCCGGACGATGGATCGTCTGGTCGCCAGCAAACAGTCCCCCAATGACGCCCACGAGCATGGATACCCCCACCGGCGCCACAGCGTCGGAAGGACGCCGGGCGTCCAGTGGGGTGGCGTGACGTCGACGCACAGTGGGGAAGCCCCGCCCCCCGCATCGTATGGGAGGCGGGGGAGGGGGAACCACAGTGTGCGTCGCAGCTCCCGCATTACATTGTATACCTCCTAATAAACCTTATTTTACTCTCCATCAGCCTACCTGTCATTCATCATGTGTTTCATATAAAGTCCCAACTTTCCTTGATTGCTTTTTTGCAATTTTTAATTTGTGGGAAGAAATGACAACTTCAGAAAACTAACCATGCCTCTTACTAAATACCTTGGGATGTCTACTTTCTGAAAAGGTGTAATTTTTGTGGGGTATTTGTACTTTCCTGGCTTGTTAGTGTCTCAAGAAATGAGAGAGGCCCCTTTCACACAGGCGTTCTGTTCAGGTCCACCTGTCTGTTTTTCAGGCTTACCTGAACGGACGCCCCATTCTCCTCTATGGAACAATGGATGTCAGCGGTGACATGTCCAGATGGAACCCTATTTTTCCATCCGTCTGGGGATCGGATCCAAAAGAGGAGAGCGACACTCTGACAGATCCGTCTCCACACAGTGAGCGGAAACAGATCTGTGATCCGCAGGCTCAGTGGGGATCAGTGGAGCAATCCCAGCTGAGCAGAAATGGACCCCGCACACGGACACGTCCATGTGAAAGGGGCCATAGGCCTTAAATACATCAGGTGTCATCAGGTGTGATGAATTTTCAATGATTGCCACAATAGCTTGTAGACTCTATAACTTTCACAAAAACCAAATAATATACACTAATTTGGGTTATTTTTACCAGAGATATGTAGTAGTATAAATTTTGGCTACAATTTATGAAGAAAAAATACTAATTTGCAAAATTTTATAACAAACGAAGAAAAATGCATTTTTTTTACAAAATAATCAGTCTTTCTTTCTCGGACATCATGGGACACAGAGCAGGCGTATATATTTTATACATACTGGGTTATACCCCACCTATAGGTAAATGGACACTGGTAATCAATAAAAAACAAACAGGAAGTTCCCCCTCCTATATAACCCCTCCCACACTGTTTTTTCACCAGTGTCTTGAAGGTGGATGGTCACTTTTACAGCTCTGTGGAGCTTCTATGCGGTTTCCCACACAGGTTCTTTTAGAATCAGGGACAGCCTTCATACTTAATCCATTTCAAACGGAATTAAGCTAAGATAAATGGTACCTGGGCCTCGCTAAGAAGACTGAAGAAACTGCGATGTTTTGCCTGTAAGCGATTATATATGGTGCTGGATCCTGCGTGTAGGTAAACCTGGAACACCGAACCAAGGTACGCTTGCAGGGTGCTATATAGGTCCAAGGGAGTGGACCTTCAGAATGGGTACCCAGTCCTTGAGACAAAGCCCGCTGTGATGGGTGAAGGTTGGGCCTGCAGTCTCCTCCAGGCCCTGCGGCGGGAATGGTGAGTAATCCCCAATGTGGATAATGTTACTGAACCCAGCTGGCTTCCTGCAAACATAGGAAAAAGTTTGTTTAAATTTTCCCTCTTTTTGCCTGCACTTCTTTTTTCTCACCACTAGAGGGCTCAGCTAGAAAGACACAGTCATGATTGGTCTTGCCTGCATTTCCTGTGAAGCTGCCACCAGGGGGAGCCTGCGCCAGTACTAATCTGTCTTTTCACTAGGAAGTGAAAGTGGTTGTCAACTCGTGACAACCACTTTAACCTACAAGTAAGCCTATAATAAGGCTTACCTGTAGGTGCCTTGCATATCTCCTAAACCTGTACGGTTCAGGAGATATGCAGTGTATGTGCTGTGCTGACGTCATTTCGGCACATGCGCAGTGAGGAAACGGCCTCCGTGCCATTACTCCACTGCGATCGTGCCGTGACTGGCGGCTCCCATGCGCGGGAGTGATGTCACGCGACTCCGGCCGGTCACAGAGACGGAGTGGCAGCCCCAGAAGGAAGAGGGGCAGAAGATGGTTGTGGACAGCACTGGACATTGCAGGCTTCATTTGCAGGTAAGTGGCACATAATGGGCTACTATGCGATGCATAGTAGCCCATTATGCTTCTACATTACAGGGGTATCTGGGTTTACTTCCTCTTAAAGTCATGAAAGGGCTGGGAAATAGGCTAAAGATCCTCCTGGTGACACGTGAGTCTAGGGGTGGGAGCTGAGTCAGGCTGGGCAGGAAGCTGGGTTCGGGGAACGGGGGCAAAGCAGTGCATGCAATAGCAGCCATGGCTTCCAAGAAGCAAAGGGGGGAGCGAAGCTGCCAGTAATAAGGCTAGAGGCACAGATGTGTTACCACAGCCCTTGCTGAGGCTAGTCGGATCACTGTTGCCATTGCTTCCCCTGAGAGACCAGAAGCGACTGGGCTATCTGAGCCAGTGTGGCTGTCTGGTATGGTAGCTGACCCCTCATCTGTTTCCTCACTGTATGTTACTAAAGATGACCTATCTACCACACAGGGTGAGAAGGGTGACAGGTCTCCTTCCCCTAACCCTCCCAATTCTGGAGTGAGAATGGGTTGATAAGGGAGAGGAGATAGCTACAAGGGATCTGGCCAATTCTTTTGCAGACACTTCTGCTTCAGAGAGTCCTGAGCCAGAAGAATCGCCAAGGACACCTGCCTCTCAATCTCAGAAGTTGCTGATCCAGGTACTTACACATAAGGTACATGCAGCATTCAGGTTACCTCCAGTGGAGAGTCCTGTGGATGTGATTCCTCTCTTGGGTCATTAAAGTACCACAAGGTGTGCAGGGATTCGTTTTGCACCCTCTCTTTGAGAGGGTGATATATGCTGACTGGGGGCACCCGGACAGATTGTTGTTCCTTCTAATATATCCTATGCAGCAAAGCTTTTTGGAAGGGGGGAGTACCAGCTATCCATGCAGCAGTCACATCCCTAAGTAAACCCCTGACCTGCCCTGTTGATGATGCCCAGGTGTTAAGGACCCTTCAGATAAAAAGCTGGAGTCCTTATTAAAGGCTTTTTTTCCTTGGGTGTGCATCAGAGCTTATTTTTTTTTTTTTTTTTTTACTGTTCTGAAGCAGCATTGGAGGCAGCATTGGATGCATATGTGCTTTGCTCATCTTGCTTGAGCCCGGTTGCAGTTGAACAGGGGCATGCTTGCAAACTGGCTTAAACACATGGTTGCTAAAAAAGCACGTCTGCCCAAATGAATGTTTGCAGGAGCACATGTTTGTTTAAACGCTTGTTTGCTTAAAACACGTTTGTTAAACATGGTTGTTAAAGCACATGTGGGCTAAAACGCAGGGTTGCAAGGTGACACATGTCGCATAAGACTCGGGTCGCATACAGGCTCGTGTTGCATAAACTTGTGTCGCATAGAGACTCGCGACGCATGCAGACTTGTGTCTGCATAAGCGCCTGTCTGCATAGGTCGCATGATGCATAGCACACATTATGCAGACACCTGATGCTTATGAATGCATGTTGTGCATAAACAGATGCGTGCGTGATTACATAGGCACGTTTTGCATAAACACGTGCCTGTTTGCTTACTGGTCGAACCTATTACGGTCCAAAGGCAAAACGGGGAGGTAAGGCCAATTCTAGATCTCAAGGTCCTAAACCAATTTTTTGCGATATGGCCATTCCACATTGAGTCAATTTGCTCAATGATTGCCTCGCTCCAGGAAGGAGAATTTTTGGCATCAATAGACATCAAGGTTGCATATTTGCCTGCGCCAATTTTGCTACCGCATCAGAGGTTTTTTGCGTTTTTCGATACCGAAAGACGCTACCAGTTCTGGCTCTGCCATTCAGGATCACAATATCTCCCTGAATCTTCATAAAGATTCTGGCTCCAGTGATGGGCCTTCTAGGGTCACGGGGGGTCCTAATATTGGGATGCCTGGACAACCTCTTGCTCAGAGATCAGTCTCGGTGCAGACTTGGGCAGAATGTGACCCTAACAATCCTGGGAAGCAGGGGTTGGGTCATGTATGTAGAGTATGCCTTACTAGACCCAGTTCAGTCTCTGGAATGTCTAGGTCTATAGCTAGATACAGTCCAAGCAAGGATACTCTCACCGCTGAGAGGATCAGCGACCTCAAGGCTCTGGTAAGCCAGATGAGGTCGATGAGACACTCTTCAGTTCTCCTCTGTGTGAGGCTGCTAGTGAAGATAGTAGCCTCTTTCGAGGCAGTTCCTTATGGACAGTGTCACTCCAGGGCGCTTCAGCGCAACATCCTGGCATAGTGAAATAGACAATTGCAGACTTTGGATTCCTGCATATCCTTATCTCCCAGGGCTCGATGGAGTCTCCCCTGGTGGTTAGTAAACCAGAATCTGTCTCAGGGCAGATCTTTTCTTCCAGTATCTTGGAAGATTGTGACCACAGATGCTAATCTTGTAGGCTGGGGCGTGGTCATGGCAGACTCCAAAGTCCAGGGGAGATGGTCCTTGGTGAAGCAGAGATTGCCCATAAACCTCCTAGAGCTACAAGCTATTCGGCTATCTCTGAGGGTTTGGACATCCAGGTTGCAGGGCTACCTGATAAGGGTACAGTCCGACAAGACCATGGCAGTGGCAAGTTTGCAAGACTCTCTGCAGTTCACATCCTAGGCGTGGTAATATTGGAAGGTGGACTTCTCAGCCACCAACAGATACACCTGGGAGAGTGGTAACTACAGCCCAAAGTGTTTCGGGAAATTTACCTGTGCTGGGGGACGTCAGAGGTTGATCTACTGGCATTCTGATTCAACAACAATGTCCAGCTGTTTGTGTCCCGAGCAGGGGATTCTTGTGCTATAGGGGTAGGGGCTCTGGTGATTCTATGAGCCCAGTTCTCCTTGATTGATGCCTTTCCCCCAATCTCTCTGCTACCGCGTCCCTTGCGCAAAATTCGGAAAGAGGCGGCAACAGTCATTCTGGTGGCGCCAGATTGGGCCAGGAGGCCTTGCTACCCAGAGATAATGAGGTTAATGGCGGACGGGCCTTGGCAGCTTCCAATCCGATCTACTCTCTCAGGGTCCTATATTCCACCCGAATTTATGTGCGCTAAGCTGATGGCATGGTGATTAAAGCCACGGTATTGAGAGATCCTGTGTTTTTTGGGCCCTGTGTTCTCTACAATGGTGAATGCTAAAAAGCTAATCACCAGGAAGATTTATCACAGGGTCTGGAAGGCTCACATTGTGTGGTGAGGCCAGGAAATGGCAACCCCACAAGTATGTGATTGGTAAAATGCTAGCCTTTCTTCAAGCAGGAGAAGACTTGGAGCTGGTTGTGACTACAATCAAAGGACATGTTTCTGCCTTGTCCATATCTTTTCAGAAACCTTTGACTTCTGGCTCCTTGATCAGGACCTTTCTTCAAGGGGTAACTCATCTGTTACCACCTGTTAGATTTCCTCCCTGTCCATGGGATTGAATCTGGTTTTGTCAAAGGACAAGTTTCTGCTTTGTCCATATATCTCCAGAGACCTTGGCTTCTCAATCCTTGATCAGGACTTGTCTACAAGGGGTAACTCAGCTGTTTAATCCAGTTAGATTGCCTCCCAGTCCAGGGGATTTGAATTTTGTCTTTTTGACTAGGAAACTAGTCTTTCTCTTTGCCATCACCCCAGCCAGGGTGGGTCTCGGAGTTGGCAGCTCTTTCTTGTAAAGAGCCAGACTTGAGATTGCCCCAGGATAAGGTGGTAGTGTCGGCCTTTCATCTCAGTGAAGATATAATGTTACTTACTTTTTATTCTCAGCCCTCCTCACCGGAGGAGAGACCATTGTACTCTCTACATGTGGTGCATGCTGTTAAGATCTATCTGAAGAGATCTGCAGACATCAGTAGGACTGATGCCTTTTTTTGTTGCCTGAAGGCCCTAGGAAGGGTCGGGCGGCATCCAAGACAGCTGTTTTCACTGTGGATTAGCCAGCTGATTACTCAAATTTATGGTTAAAGGGGGAGAGCTCCCCCATTCAGGGTGAGAGCTCTTTCCAGCAGGAGATGGGGACCTCCTGGGCTTTTGCCACCAGACGTCAGTGGCACAAATTATGAGGCCGCTACATGGTCCTCAGTACAAACATTCACAAGATTCTATCAGGTGGATGTTAGATCAGCTGAGGATTCTGTTTTTTTGGCCACAGCATATTAAGGGCTGTGGTTTAATTGGAATTGTGGCTCCCTCCCCTCAGGCATTGCTCTGGTACGTCCCAGTATGTATAGAATATATAGCCTGCTCTGTGTCCCGTGATGTCCGAGAAAGAAAAATTGATTTTTTATACATGCTTACCTGTAAAATCCATTTCTTTCGAAGGATATCACGGGACACAGAGGTCCCTCCCCTCTCTGTCTTGGTGGAGTTCATTGCTTGCTACAAAACTGAAGTGCTCCCAGTGTGGGAGGGGTTATATAGGAGGGGGAACTTCCTCTTTGTTTTTTTTGATTACCAGTGTCCATTCACCTATAGGTGGCG
Source organism: Glandirana rugosa (assembly GCA_018402905.1). Taxonomy (NCBI): domain Eukaryota; kingdom Metazoa; phylum Chordata; class Amphibia; order Anura; family Ranidae; genus Glandirana; species Glandirana rugosa. The sequence continues at coordinate 396,032 of BLSH010069977.1, read as the reverse complement.
TATAACCCAGTATGTATAAAATATATAGCCTGCTCTATGTCCCGTGATGTCCTCAGAAATAAATGGATTTTACAGGTAAGTATGTATAAAAAAATCCAAATTTTTTCTATTTATAGCACAAAAAAATAAAAAAACTCAGTGGTGTCTAAATACCACCAAAAGAAAGCTCTATTTGTGGGGAAAAAAGGACAAAAAATGTGTATGGGTATAGTGTTGCATGACTGAGTAGTTGTCATTCAAAATGTGAGAACACTGAAAACTGAAAAATTGGTCTGGTTAGGAAGTGGGCAAGTTGTTAAATGATAGCAAGTGTGTACTGACTTCCATTTTACATTTGTTTGAATGTGATTATTGAATGTGCTTAATTCTGACCACAACTACAATCCCCAGTTATAATAGGGTGTGCACACTTATGCAACCACATTATTTTAGCATTTTATTTTTACTCTCCCCTCCCCCCCCACTAAAAGATTTCAGTTTGTTTTTCAATTGTTGTACAGTTTATAGGTCATGTTAAAGGTGGAAACAGTTCTGAAATTATTTCTTTATCTCATTATTTCTTTATCTCATTATTTTTATATCCAAAATAAATATATATATGAAGTGGAGAGGATATACATCTTTTGTATTAACCAGTTGGCGACCGCCCACCGGCCTGACGGAGGCAACGTGGCTCGATTATCGCCGTCACATGCGAGATCGCGGATAGTGAGCGTGTGCACCGCCGGAGGCACGCTCACTATGTATCGGGGGAGCAGGTAGGGTGGACTCTCTCCCGCAGTGACAGAATGGGATCCGTGCGTGTAAACACACTGATCTCCGTTCTGACAGGGGAGAGGAGAGTGATCGTATGCTTCCTGTATATGGGAGCAATGATCACTCTCCTCCCCCAGTCAGTCCAGCTACCACACAGTTGGAAACACCTCTCAGGGAACACAGTTAACCCTTTGATCGCCTCCTATTGTTAACCCCTTCCCTGCCAGTGACATTTACACAGTAATCAGTGCAATTTTATAGCACTGATCACTGTATAAATGCTAATGGTCCCAAAAAAGTCAAAAGTGTCTGACATGCCCGCTGCAATGTCACAGTCCCTCTAAAAATCACAGATCACCGCTATTACTAGTAAAAAATGTATAAAAAAATAAAAACCCCATAAATGAATTGGTTTGTAAACATGGCAACTTTTGTGCAAACCAATCAATATACGCCGAATGCGTTTTTTTACCAAAAATATGAGGAAGAATATTGGCCAAAACTGATGAATAAATTTGGTTGTTTTTATAGATTTTTTTGGCGATGTATTTTAGCAAAAAGTAAGATATATTGGGTTTTTTTCAAAATTGTCACTCTTTGTTTATAGTTATGATCAGAAGTGATGCAGAGGTGATCAAATACCACAAAAAGAAAGCTCTATTTGTGGCAAAAAAGCGCCAATTTCGTTTGGGTACAATGTCGTACAACTGCACAATTGTCAGTTAAAGTGATGCAGTGCCGAATCGCAAAAAGTGCTCTGGTCATAAAGGGGGAAATCCTTTTGGTGCTGAAGTGGTTAAAGTGGACCTAAATGCCAAGACTTGTTTTCATTAATATAATCCTTTTAAATATAATGCACAATACTGGTAAAAGTTTATTTTAAAATGAATTGTAATGCATTTTATTGATTTTAGCTTTTCTGGGTTCAAATGCTGGTCATTAAAGCGATTGTTAATGTTGGGGATTTTTATTTTTACACAACAGACTTGTCATACTTACCTGTTCTGTGTAATGGTTTTGCACAGAGCATCCCAGATTCTCCTCTTCTAGGGTGCCCCACCAGAACTTTTGGCTCCTCCTGCCTTCAGAGTGCTCCTATAGCAAGCTGCAGAGTTTAGTAGTGTCCCCCTTTAGCAAGCTGCAAGGTATAGTATAGAATGCCCCTTTTATTAAGCTGCAAGGTATAGTATAGCGTGCCCCTATACCAAGGTTAAAAAAAAAAAAAACTGCCTTTAGAATCACTCACTTCCTTCTCCTGTCCATGATTACCATGATGTCCCATGAGGCATTGCTCCTCACACTTTCACAAGTTCTTAGGCACGTACAAGTATGGATGGTGTACTATATGTGTGCTGCACTGTATTTGCTGATATGTAAACAAATAATGCATTCTGTATGCAGAACAACTAATCAGCTGGCCAACTAATCGATTATGAAAATAGTTAACTATTTTCATAATTATGCTGATTAGTTGTTTCAGGCCTAAATTATCCCCTCAATGTGGCGTGGCATGGAGGCGATTAGCCTGTGGCACTGCTGAGGTGTTATGGAAGCCCAGGTTTCTTTAATAGTGGCCTTCAGCTTGTCTGCATTGTTGGGTCTGGTGTGTCTCATCTTCCTATTGACTATACCCCACAGATTCTCTATGGGGTTTAGATCAGCAGATGACATTGCTCCCTAAATCATCACTGACTGTGGAAACTTCACACTGGACCTCATGCAACTTGGATTCTGTGCCTCTCCACTCTTCCTCCAGACTCTGGACCTTGATTTCCAAATGCAAAATTGGAACTGCAATATTTTACAGAGAAAGTAATGATTTGGGGAGCCATGCCATCTGCTGGTGTTGGTCCACTGTGTTTGATCAAGTCCAAAGTCAGCGCAGATGTCTACCAGGAAATTCTTAAGCACTTCATGCTTCCCTCTGCTGGCCAGCTTTATGGAGATGTTGATTTAATTTTCCAGCAGGACTTGGCACCTGCCCACGCTGCCAAAAGTACCAATACCTGGTTTAATGATTATGGTATCCCTGTGCTTGATTGGCCAGCAAACTCGCCTGACCTAAACACCATAGAGAATCTGTGGGGTATTGTCAAGAGTAAGATGAGACACCAGACCCAACAATGCAGACAAGCTGAAGGCCGCTATCAAAGCAACTGTGTGCACTACACTCAACTACCTCTCCTATACCGAAGTTCCAGGAGTATGGTCAATCCTTTTTAACAATTAAAGTATACGCCCAGATAGCTTTGTGTTGCAGGGTTCCTCCTGTACTGAAAAACGTGCCTGAGTGTGCCCTCAGGAGTGACATTGCCAGCAATCCTGAGAAGCTGAAGGAGATGCATACCTGTCCCATGTGTGCTTATTCTGTTCTACAGATCTCCTTTTTTAGCAGCTGTATGAGGCCTTGTCACACATGATATACAGTCCCTGACAAAAGTCTTGTCGCTTGTGTGCAAATTGACCTGAAGTGCCTCTGAAATATATTTCTAATCAAGATTTTTTTTTACAAGAAATGGCTCATTTTAATCCCAACAGCTTTTGTAATAATGTTTCAGTGCAAAAACGAAACTGTCAAAAAGTATTCTAATATTCACAGCTTGGTAAAGCCCATTGAGTCAATTTTTGCAAAGACATAAGTGTTGTCGTCTTTTCATATGAGCTTCACCTGTGACTAATAATGGATCAATTAGGTCTCAGGTGTGTATAAAAAGAACCCCAGTACACTAGACCTTCACATCAACTGCAACTAGACCTCTGCAAACATGCCTAAGATTCACCCTGAGACTAAAGTTTTGATTATCAAGAGGCTGAAGACCAGATCCACTGCTGATGTGGCAGACACCTTCAATGTGTCTCAGCGTCAAGTACAGAGGATAAAAAAAAGATTTGAAGAGACTGGAGACGTTTTTGACAAGCCCAGGTCAGGTAGACCCCGCAAGACAACCTCGAGGGGACCGTTTGTTGGCTCAAAAATCCAAGGCCAGACCATTTTCCACTGCAGCAGAGCTCCACGAGACCTGGTCACCTGAAGTCCCTGTGCCAACCAGAACAGTTTGTCGGATTCTGTCTCGAAATGGCCTCCATGGTCGAATCAGTGCCCAGAAGCCAGCACTAAACAAAAGACAATTGAAAAACAGTGTGGCATTTGCGAAGGCCCACAGCCTGCTAAAAGGATGGACGCTGGAAAAGTGGCAGAAGGTGGATTTTTCAGATGAATCTTCTTTTGAATTACACCACAGTCACTGCAAATATTGCAGGAGACCTACTGGAGCCCGCATGGATCTGAGATTCACCCAGAAAACGGTGAAGTTTGGTGGTGGAAAAATCATGGTCTGGGGTTACATCCAGTATGGAGGTGTGCGAGAGATCTGCAGGGTGGAAGGCAACATCAATAGTCTAAAATACCAAGAAATCTTAGCTACCCCTTATATTCCCAACCATAAAAGAGGCCAAATTCTGCAGCAGGATGGTGCTCCATCGCATACTTCCATCTCCACAGCAAAGTTCCTCAAGGCGAAGAAGATCAAGGATTGGCCAGCCCAGTCACCAGACATGAACATCATTGAGCATATGTGGGGTAGGGTGAAAGAGGAAGCATGGAAGACGAAACCAAAGAATATTGATGAACTCTGGGAGGCATGCAAGACTGCTTTCTTTGCTATTCCTGATGACTTCATCAATAAATTGTATGAATCCTTGCCAAACCGCATGGATGCAGTCCTTCAAGCTCATTGGAAGTCATACAAGATATTACATTTGGATCTCACAGCACCACTACTTAATTTGCTGACATATTTTTGTATTTGCCGTAAATTTGTTCAATTTCTCTATAGGCGACAAAACTTTTGTCTTGCCAAAATTTGACCTTTCTGTCTTAATTAAATTATACATCTTTTTTCAGTGAAACAAATTTATTTCAGTGCATTAAACATCATTTGGGAGGGTTTTAGCTTTTCATATGAGCTATTTCTAACACCAATTGATTAATTAAAAGTCAGGTTAATAGCAGGTGTTTCTACAAAATAGATAAGCGACATGACTTTTGTCGGACTATATTGGTTCCCATTGACTGGCATACCTCAGTGGATCCTCAATGACACTGTGTGTGTCTCCATCATATCCACCAACTGATCCTCAGATTGGCTTTGTTTTGCATAGACTACTATTGTAATGGACACTTCACCTGGGTATGCCCCCAGCAGTAACACCTCCAGCAATAACATGTCCAAATCTCTGGAAGGGAATGGACCTCAAAACCTGTAGGAGATGCATCTCTGCCATCATATGTACTAATTCCAGAGTTCTGCAGGGCTCCTTTCTTAAAAGCTGTTTGAGGCCTTAATACACATGAAGATATGGGGTCTCCTCGACTGATAAGCCTGAATAGATGTTTTATCACAGTGGATCCCTCTATAATATTAATCAACTGATCCCCACATTTGAGATCTCTTTGGCTGACTCAAAAATGGATATCACTAGGCAGTGACCTCAGATATCTGCCCTACCATTTGGGGGCCAATCGAAGTCTCTGGCTGCAGCCATTTCTTAATAAGCTGCACCAGGTTGTGCATTTGGGACCTCGATGGCCAAACTGGTCTCATTATGCACTCTTTGTCCCTGAAGAGCAATCAACACTCAGAGTGCAGCCAAGAGCTTTTCATTCACCTGATAATAATTATTGTTTTTACCAGATGGAAGGTCATAGTGGGGCTTTTATGGATACCCAGTGGGAAAGGGACCAATGGGGCTGGTGGGGCAGGGTTATTGGAGCCATTCTTACCTGTCCTCTCAAATATGGTGAAAAATGCTTACACATCATTGGTTGGGGTCAGCTTTTGCAGATAGTGGCTGGCCCTAAGTTGTTTTGTTTCTTGGGGCAAAAGCCACTTGCTCAAATGCCAGAGAGTGCTACTGAGGGAAGTCATTTGGGCGTGTGTATATTTTTGCTAAGCAAAAAGCAGGGCTGCCAACAAGCAGATACTCTCTTGCTAGTCCTCATCTTTTTGTCCCACTTATTCATAATTCTCTTCCTAAGTTTCCTAAGTATAGCATTTCTACCTTTTTCATTTTCTCCTCTCGCCTTTCAGGACAGCACAATGGAGAGAGTGTAGCTCCACCTCTTCACAGGAAACACTGCGTGACGACGCCCCTTTAAAAAGCAGCAGCTTCCACCATGCCATCAGTCTTAGTGTTTCCTCCGCCGTGGTGGAAGCGCTGCTGGGGAACCAGGAGGTGGCTGCGCTCTCTCCAAGAGGGGAGAGGGATTTCTTTCCTTGCCAGTTACCTGTGTTTGTGGACCAGCCCAGCACCTCCCCTGAGGTGAGGGGGGTGCTCCGGTGCTATCTTCCTTCGCCGGCCCATAGGGGTGATGGTCTGCGGGGGGAAACCCGTCCCTGGTGTCCGGAGGCCGCGGGCGTGCTGAGGCGTGCATGCCAGGCTATTCCTGGTAATGTCGGCTCCGGATCCCGGACAACGTTCGGACGTTAGTACCGGGGGACGGGACTTCCGGCAGGGCGTGCGGCGAGTGGTTCCGGCCGCTGGAACGCAGGAGGAAGGGGCGGGTCAATAGACTGGGATTTCCTTCGGCCCTCGAACGCGGGGTCGCCGGGGAAAAGAGTTTGTTTCCACGCTGCACGACGATGGAGATTTCGGAGCAGTCGGTGGAACGGCGGATGCAGGCGCCCTGAATCCCAGTCATGCCCAGGTAAGAGAGACACAAGGCGGTCTTTTTCTTGCAGATGGGTAGCTTTGGTTTGTGTATGGTATACCTTCCTAATGGAAGCCTGCGCTGTCTGTGGGAGATTAAAACGGTTCTCCAACAGATGGCAAGGAGGGAGCATGTTTTGGCTGTGTATATGATTTTGCTGGTAATTTTAGGTGCAGAGACTTTTTGACAAATTGTATGTTATGTCTTCTAGGCCAAAAGCTTCTACCAAATTGGGTCAGGAAGGAAATGCTTTCCTGCAAAAAAGTTCTAAAGGATTCCTGGCTCAAACCTCTTTTCAGGTCCTGCATTGCGGATCTTGTTAAGCGGCATAGGAGTGCAAGGAGTTGTTCTCTGCAGTTAGAAAGGAATTAGCAGAGACAATGGGATCAGTTTGTTCCCTTATTAAGAGACAGGGGGCGAAACACAGCCAAGACTCCCATCCGGATCCTCTGCCTTCTACTTCCTGCCTGAAGGAGGAATCAGAGGAATTGAGTGGTAGCGTCTCACCCTCAGAGGACTTCGAGGGGGAGGACATGGAAGAGGAGGCTAGAGCCTCTCGTTATAAGCTCTCACTAGAGCAGGTGGATAGTCTATTGAAGACGGTTTACACCACCCTAGAGATACAGGAGGAAAAATCTCAGCTTTCGGTTCATAATCGAATGATCAGGGCATGGAAGGATCTAAACAGAATATTTCCTGTCCAGAAACAAAGCTGCGTTGGGGAAAAAAAATAAAAAAAACCCTAAATCGACGCAGCTTTCTCCCAGGTCTCAAGGCGGACTAAATCTTGGAATGCCATGGACAAGAGGGCAGACTCGCTCTTGCGGAAAGCATGGGTTTCCTCCTTATCTAATATGAAACCAGCACTGGCTTCCACAGTAGTCGCTAGGAACCTTGAATGGATTGGTTGTAAGTTCCAAGGATCGCTGATGACACCTTCGGTCACGACCAAAGTATAATCTATTCCTCCTTTGGGTACGAAAGGCGTTCTCGCTCAGACGGGAGAACAGGTACCGTAAGGTTCTAAATCAGGCGGAACTCTGGACCCTCTTTCGACGCAGCTAAATCCCAAAAAAAATAAAAAAAAGGGGTTGCGTCGAAACAAAGACCTGTCCTTTATAAGACAAATCTAGGAAGGTACGGGACTAGTAAGCTAATACTTGGCTTTCGACTCTAAAAAGGAGGACATAGAGATCCCACCACAT
>BLSH010069977.1:373579-386281 GCA_018402905.1 Glandirana rugosa | reverse complement strand
AGAAAGTCATCATCTCTGTTCATACTAACATGGGGAGCACACAAGGGGAAAAGGCCTCCAAAAGTACTTTAAGTAGGTGGCTTAGACCAGCTATCAGAGAAGCTTACCTTGCAGTAGGAAAAGAGCCTCCAGTAGGAGTTATGTCCCATTCCACACGGACAGTAACATCTTCATGGGCAGAAGGAGCCGGGGCATCGCCGGAGCAAATTTGCAAAGCGGCCACCTGGTCCAGTTTTTTCGACATTCATGACTACAAATTAGACCTCCTGTCGGCTTTAGATCAAGTCTTCGGCAGAAAGGTTTTACAAGCTGTGGTCCCGCCCTGAAGTAAGTTCTTGGTTATCATCTCCATTGTGCTGTCCTGAAAGGCGAGAGGAGAAAAACCTTAGTTACTTACCGCTAACGTTATTTCTAAGAGCCTTTCAGGACAGCAGTTACTTCCCTCCCTTTTAAGTATATATATATATAATATAGATGTGTATATGTAGGAGGAGTTGAGATATAATCGCAGGTGCTTGTTGTGTATTTATGTTTTCCAGCATGTCGGAGGAGTTCTTTAAGTTGACTGATGGCATGGTGGAAGCTGCTGCTTTTTAAAGGGGCGTCGTCACGCAGTGTTTCCTGTGAAGAGGTGGAGCTACGCTCTCTCCATTGTGCTGTCCTGAAAGGCTCTTAGAAATAACGTTACCGTAAGTAACTAAGGTTTTTCTTTTATACAATATTCTCTTTATCTTACATCACAGGACACCAAGCAGGTTATAATCATTACTATCTGGGTTATGCACCACCTATAGGTGAATGAAAACTGGCAGACCTATATAAACCCTCCAGGAAGTACCTCCATTTTTTTGCCAGTGTCTGTAAGTTAATGTTTAGAAGGAATGGGTGAAATTCTTGACCACAAGGTAGTTTAGTGTGTCTTTATCAAGGAGGCCATTTCAAAACGCTCTGGTACAGAGTTCCCTGAACTCTTGAATAAATTATTTGATTACCGATTGTGAAATGGGTTAATACCAGGTAGGGTTACTTAGTACATCACGACACATCGTCTGGTACTGACCATGTGTCATGATGACGATATTACCGCCCTTGTCAGAGGGTTTAATTATAATATCTGTATGTTTTTGTAATGTATTCAAGGCTGTGGGTTGTTGGACTGTTAGGTTAGATGAGTACTCCTTCCACTGGCATTGTTTGAGATCCCTGATGGCTTGTTGAAGGAAGGCCCATATGTTTGTCATCAAGTCTGGAAAGCTTTGGGATGTGGTCTTGAATTTGGAGCTAGGGGCGACAGATTGGGCCGTGGGTGCAGTCCCCAGGACCGCCGAACCAGGCGTCCCGGGGAGTGCCTCCAAGGCCCAATCTGCAAGCCCATCATCAGCTCCCCCCGCATCATAGAGCAACATCATGTCTTGCTCCTGGTGGGACTGGGCATATGGGTAAGCCAATCATCCTACATACAACCCCTCCCCACTCTGTATCAGTTGAATAGAAAATATTTTCTTGTATATTGTTGTAAAGTGTTTGGCACTGTCATCTCTACTACCACAGATATCTCTCCTGAAGAAGCGGATCAAATTCTGCGAAACATGTAGAGACCTATCGATATCCGTGGCCCGACACCACAAACTGCCCCTCCCCCCTCTATCGAGGAACTATGTACTTTGGTGACAATTTGTTTTTAACTTGTATGCTTGTATTGACTCAGCAATGCTTTTTATGGATATAACAATAAACTACGTTATTTTATATATGTTCTTTGGTTAACTCACTGTACTATATGGTGCCGTGATAGTCCAGCTTCTCCATTAGCTAGCTCTTCACTCCATTTGGGGGACGGTTGGGGACCGATCCACCCATTCCTTCTAAACATTATCTCATACGGATGAGGCACCGTGTAAATGTTATTATTTTTGGTTATATACCCTCTTGAGGTACACAAACAGTGTCTGTAAATTGGTGTACACTGATGTGCTCTTGGGGCATACTTGAGGGTCCGTTACGGTTCTACTGAGAATCATGGACTTCAATTGGATCCTTTAGAAAAAGCTGTCATCGGCCTCAGCAAGGAGGCTCCTTCGTATCCTTTTCTTGTATGCAAAGAAGTCTCTTTGGCTGACATGGAAGAGCTCACAGACATTGAATAAAACATTATGGTTGAAACTGATAACGCATTACCCTTGTATAAAATTACATTTGATCTCAGGAAACAGAGTAAGAGATTCCATACGGTTTGGGGTAGAAGGTTGGCTAGTCCCCTTACGTTGTGTCCCCCTTTACCATAAGGTCTATCGTTGCTTAATCTGTCTGAGGTCGATACTGGCCTGCCCAGCCCACCTCATCTGCTATTATGTTATCTTAATGGACTCCAGCCTAGCCAATTGCAGGTATACCCAGGTACCATATGCTGAAAAGTTATAATTGGGAAACTCTATTGACCATGTACAAGTTGCTAACATTTTGTACTTGCTTGTTGGATATGATGCCCTTTGGGTGGTTGGTTGTTTTTATGTAATGTTTGTCTTTTTTAATCAATAAAAATATCTTTAAAAAAAAGAAAAAGTTGTCAACCAAAATTGAGGGTGCCCGAGCCTCATTGGATAAGAGATAAGAATCCTTGAGGTTTGCCTGTAATGCAGCCTTATGGAGCTTTTCCCTGCATAATGGAACCCTGTGCAGTGTTTGTTCTTACCAATGTACTTTCCAGCGGGGTGCTATACAGGTCCCAGAGAGTGGAACCCAGATTGAGGGGGGCAGAGTCCTTGAAGGTATTTTATGACAGATGCAAAAATAGGTAGTAGTATCGCGCTGTTAATGTAAAAATAGCAGCAATAATCCGTGTGATATTCTCGGACAAAAATCAAAAGTAGAAAATCGGTACATCTAGCCACAGTTGCCACATCTTGGAGTATTTCCTGGTTGCTTTCCTGTGCATATAGGTGGACTTTTCCCTTATGAGTACATTATTGGTATGTTCTATTCATAACTTTTTAGTTGGGACTTTGTCTGTTATCCAGAATCTGGCAATACGTTTTCGAGCATGGTACAATAAAAGAATTACTGCTACTCTCTCTTGTGGAATTAGGATTTCCTCGTCTAGAGCTCCTAGCAAACAGACAAGGGGAATACTAGGGAGAGAGACAATGTAGACCTGAGAAATTGTATCAATGATGCTTTGCTTGACCAGTAGCGGAATAGCTTTGGGCATCGCCACAGCATGTGAATCAGGGTACCCTCCTCTCTTTCACATTTTAGGCACAGCAAAGTCGCCCATCTGCCCCATTTGTACAATTGTGTTGGGGTCCTGTACTCCCTATGCAGCAGAAACAGGTGAGATAATTTATTGGAGGTCGATACCGAAACCAGCGTGGCGTTTCCCAAACACATATTCCATACCTCACCATCAATCGCTCCCAGATCTCTCTCCCACCCCTTGCTACAAAGTAGCCGCGTCATGGGAGGAGCGGAGAAGGGTAGAATTGGCCCTGGATATCATACCTCTTTTATCCTGTTCCCTGAGGATAGAGTGCATCAGAGATCTATAGGGGCAACCCTGCGGGTTTTTTCCTGTGTCTGAATATTGTGCCGCATTTGTAAATATTTATAGAATTGCGTATTGGCTAGGTTAAATTCGCTTTGCAGTTCAGAGAAGGATTTAAGTATGTGGCCACTATATAATTGAGTTATGTATGTAATACCCGCCTGCTCCCAGTCACCAAAACCTTTCAGTTTTCTTAATTCTGGCATATTGGCGTTACGCCATATTGGAGTATATGGGCAGCTGCCCTCAGCACCAAGAATCTTTCTGACCTGCTTCCAAAGGGTGTTCAACATTATTATGGATGGTGTTTCTGGTCGTAAGTGATAAACCCACCTCCAGGGACACTAGGGCTGGTCCCTGCTGTCCTGTTGGTACAAGTAGGTTACGGATCGGATCCTGGGGTTCTTCTAAGCCCCATGCACCCAGGTGTTGGGTTTGGGAGGCCACATAATAGTATTTTGTGTGAGGAACCGCCAGCCCTCCCTGGTCCTTACTATGTTGCAGGGTACGTAGGCTGATCCTGGGCTGTTTGTTGCCCCATATCGGCGCTCTAAATTGGGCGTCTATCTGCATGTACCATTTACGTTGCAACCAGATTGGTGCATTGTGAAATATATACAGGAGCTGAGGTGCCCACACCATTTTTATTAAGTTCACTCTGCCCACTACTGATACTGGTAGTTTTACCCATGCTGAGCATTTACTTTTAAATTTGGCCAAGAGCGGTATTAAATTTAGGTCAGTATATTTTATATCTGGCGTAACTTGGAATAACCAGGCATTTAAAGGATGACACTACGTTGATCTCCTGTGCACAGTCCGGAAGTGGGATTTCTATGGGGTCCAGTGGCATTAAACTGGATTTGTTCCAATGGAGAATCCAGTGTGCGGCGAAGTGGTTAATTAGGGCCATTACATTAGTGAGTGAGAGCTGTGTATCACCAAGGTAGATTAGCGTGTCATCTGCATATAGTGACAGAGTCCTCTCTAGGGGCTCTGACAAACCCCACTATTCCCCTGTTTTCCCTAATATGAACGGCCAGTGGTTCCAATGCCAAGGCGAACAACATGGTTGACAAAGGGCACCCTTGCCTTGTTCCCCTATGTAACCGAAAAGATTCTGATAAGCTGCCATTAACCCTAACTCTAGCTGTGGGGGGCAGCGTACAGGAGATTTACCCAGGATTTAAATTGTTGGCCAAGTCTAAACCTCGACAATGTCTCCCACAGATAGGGCTACTCCTCACTGTCGAAGGCTTTGGCCACATCTAATGAAAAAAATGTTCTATACCTGGGATCTATTGGCAATTGCATGTTAAGGAATAGCATTCTAAGGTTCTGTGCAGTGGATCTCGTGGGTATAAACCCAGACTGGTCCTTATGTATCAGTTTGTGTATAATTTTTGCCAACCTGTTGGCCAGAGCCCTGGCCAGCAGATTTACATCAGAGGTCAGCAGCGAGATCGGTCTGTAAGAATCTGGTGAGCTTGCATCTTTCCCTGGCTCTAATATAACTAGGATAATGGCTTTGTTCATTGAATGTGGCAATTCACCCTTGGACAGGGCTGAATTATAAACCTTTAGCAGGAATGGTATTAGTTGAGTGGCATAGCGTTTATAAACTTCTGACAGAATACCGTCCGAACCAGGAGCTCTGCCATTGTGTGTCTGGGTGGGTGCTGACAGGAGTTCTTCCTCTGACAGTGGGGAATTCAATTTGTCAGTGTCTTGTGCTGACAGCGTAGGTAATAGGTACTGATCTAGAAAGTGGGAGAGTTCTGTTTCAGTGGTGGGAGATACCTTGGATGAGTAAACATCCTGATAGAATGTCTGAAATACTTTAACAATACTAAGGTCAACTGGCAGGAGTTACCCTCTTTGTCTACAAGGGATTGCACATACCCCGAGTCCTTTTGTGACCTGGTGAGGACCGCTAGCAAGTGACCCATGGTCTCTCCTTCCTCAAAGTGAGTCTGTTGTAAAAATAACCTTTTATTCTCTGCCTTCTGGAGGGCAACTTGTCTGTTGATGCTAGCCACGCTCTTTGTCTGGTCAGAGGGGTTTGTCACATACTCTTCCTTTCTCTTTTTAGTATCTAACTCCACAGTGGCTTCCCATTCCTTGCATTTAGTCTTAATTTTAGTTATTAGGGACATGAATTGGCCTCTAAGGTACACCTTCGCTGAGTACCACACCATCCCTAGCTCTGCCGTCCCCTCATTGATCCTAAGGAAGTGGGTCAGTAGATTAGGTATTGGATCCTGCTCCGGGAGCAGTTCCAGCCAGAAAGGGTTAAGCCTCCACAGTGGTTTGTTGCCCTCCGTGGGGATTAAAATCTCTACCCAAAAGGGGGAATGGTCAGATACACTTCTAACACCATATCCCGATTTGCCTATAAGGGGGAACATAGTCCTATTTCCTAGGCCCAGGTCTATCCTAGACATCCCCCCTGTAGCCGTAGAACAAGAAAATTGACGTGTTTAGGGATGGTGCATTCTCCACACGTCTGCCAGGTCGAGTTCTCGCAAAAAAGTGAGCAAATGCTGTGGGTCCCTTCAGTCCCTGCCTTGAATTGCAGTTCCCTCCCCCAATTTTGTCTAGAGTATGGTCCAAATCGTTATTAAAATCTCCCATCGGCCGGCGAGCGACCTAGATGGCCGCTGAGTAACATAGCTCCCTCTATGATGCCACAATAAGGGTCTGCCAGCCTTCCAGAGCCACAGAAAGCCATCCGAAACTACCTACATACTCCCGGGCACGAACGGAATCATGGCCATGAAACGGAAAGACAATAGACTACCCAGCAAATTGACGGCGTTCATGTATCAGCCATCCATGAGGAGAGGCCAAGATGGCGCCAATGTCCAGGGAGCCGCCGCGACTCTCCTAGCGGCCCACCGTAAAGGACCACAAATACAAAGATTCGCCTCATCACATACCCAGCGGGATCAGATCTCCTCCCCGACAGGCACACCGATCTCCGGAAGCCCAGCCAAGGCAAAGGTCCGCCTGGATTCCCCCGTGATGGCTGAGGTAGACCAACGAACTGATTTACCACACGACCTTTTAACACAGCCAAACACTCTTTCGTCCCAACCGAACGAACTTTCGCTGCAACCAAAAGAACCTTCGGTACCACCGATCGTTCCAGATGCTATAACTTTGTTTCCCACAACAGGACAGCCTGTGATGGACTCCACATTAAAGGAAATGCTAATATCACTTAGAAGCTCCATACAAAGTGACCTGTTGTCTTTGATGCAAAAATGTAGCCACTGCATAGATGCAATTGACAACAAGGTTTCCCAAATGGAGACTAACATGGGGACCATGACAAACACTATAAATGCTATCATCGATACCCAGTCTGATGAAACCAATGAGATTACCTGGTTGAGAGACAAAATTGCTGACATCTAAGATAGATCTAGACGCAACAACGTTAAGATCCGAGGCGTCCCAGAATCGGTGCAACCACCTGACCTGAACTCATATGCTCGAGGGCTGATCAATTTAATCCTACCTGATATTAAAAATATCAAATTGGTCATCGACCGCATTCACAGGCTACCAAAACCTAATTTCCTCCCTGACTCGGTACCCAGGGATGTGATCCTAAGGATCCACTTCTTCCATGTTAAGGAACAGTTTATGCAAAAAACGCGCTCCTTGGGAACTTTACCGAAACCATATAATCGCCTTCAAATCTTTGCTGACTTGTCCCAACACACTCTTAGCAGGCACAGACAACTAAACAACATTACGAAAACACTGCGAAACAACAACATTCAGTACCAATGGATAGCACAATCTAAAATATTCATTACCTATAAAGACCGGAGACACATCGTCTCCTCGGAACAAAACGGCTTATATCTACTCCAAGAATGGGGTATAATCTCGGAAAGCACGGACAACACCCCGTTGGAGCAAAGTGGTGACAGTCCAGGAAGGCCGAATTCCCTCCGTCAAAAAAGCAACAATCCATGCTGAAACCACAAATTAACTGCTGGAACTTCATATGCTAGGCGGTCACAAGTAAGTTTGAGCTTTTCGGCCGAGTGAACTTTTCTCCCCCACTCACTCGTTCCTAGGCGACAGTTGCGCCTATTGCAAAGGGATACCTCTTTGTGTTTATTTTCTTTAACCTTTATCCTCTTAATTCCTTGGTTATCTGTCGGCACAAAAAGCTTCTAGCTGTTAGGAAGCTGCAATCTCAAAGTTCTCTGAATTCTAAACCTGAGGCAAGCTATAGGCAGGTGCAACATCCTACCCTAACAGAGGAATACATCGCCAAAAATCTTACCTATTGCATTTTCGTACATAGACCAACCGTTCTATTAAAGTCATCAAACAGATCCACACTTCATGGTAATCAAGATAGTATCGATTAACACCAACGGCCTAAACCATCCCGCCAAAAGGAAATCCCTATGGAAATTAGCAGAAGATACACGATGCAACATCATTTGTGCGCAAGAGACTCATTTTCAATCCAAAAACCACCTGTCTGCACCAACAAAAATTACAGCACTGTACTCACAGCTAACTCCCCACAAAAAAAGAAAGGCATCCTAATCGCAATAAAAACCTCACTAAACTTTCAGCTACAAAAATGTATCCAAGACCCTGAAGGCCGTTATCTTATAGTGATAGGAAGCATAAATCAAGCGGTTTACATCATTGTTTCACTATACGTACCCAACACAGACCAGCTGCGATTCATTCGGAGGCTCCACCAAAAAGTCCTCAAAGTTCAACATGGAGCGACAATATGGTGTGGAGATTTTAACATACCCCCGGATCCTCAGATCGATTCCACGTCCATCTCTACCAGAGGGAAAGCCGCTCTTAACCCATGGATCTACAAAGCACAATTGCGTGATGTTTGGCGTTGCCAACATGCCAGCGAATAAGGACTTCACTTTCCTGTCACCTAGACATAACACATACTCTCGCATCCACTTCTTCCTGCTGGACCAGTGGACACTACAAAAGGTGTCTGCGTCATCTATTATCTCAGCGTCATGGTCCGATTATTCCCCCATCACGATTACGATTGAAGATCATCCAAAGTCCTTGACTCCCTTCATTTGGAGGATGAATACACGATTACTTCAAATGGAATCATTAAGATCCACTATAGCTGATGAGCTCAAACATTTTTTCATCGCTAACACAGACTCTGTGCCAGATCCCCATGTAGTGTGGGCAGCACACAAAGCAGTAATACGAGGACTGTGCATTCAATAGGAATCTAGACATAAGAGGCAAAGGAGGCAGCAGGTTGAGGCAATCTTGGCAGAAATTCAAAAATGTGACCTCGACAACATACGATCCCCATCCGAAACCCTTAAAACAAAAATCTTAAACTTAAGAACACAGCTGAGATCCCTCCTAATTGAGGACTTTGAGAAAACACAAAAGAGATTCAAAATGAATTTCTATGTCCATGGCAATAAGCCAGGAAAATTACTGGCGTCACAGATTAGAGGCCGTCAACTTAAAACCCACCTTCCCTACCTGATTCATCACAAAACACGAAATCACTGACCCACAAGAAATCGCGAATGCATTTAGTACATTCTCCCACAACTTATATAACTTGAAAAAGGACCAAGACACCTCCCAACCGACAGAAAGCACCATTAAAACTTTCCTAGACTCAGTAAACCTCCCGCACTTGACAAACGACCAACTAGATAGCCTTCACCACCTCCGAAATAGAATGTGCCATTGACTCTCTGCCAAGTAATAAAGCGCCTGGACCGGATGGGTTCGTAGGGGAATACTACAAACAATATAAACCTCTCTTATCAGGGCACCTAACCCAGATGTTCAATACTGCTGCCTCCTCGGCCTCGCTTCCAGATGAAATGTTGAAAGCAACGATAGTCACTTTGCCGAAGCCGGGGAAGGATCCTAATACCCCTCAAAATTTTCGCCCAATATCCCTTCTCAACCATGATACACAATTGTTCTCGAAAATTATAGCCTTAGACTATTCAACCTACTCCCCAACTTAATCCATCCCGACCAATTGGGTTTCACCAAAGGCCGCCAGTCATCGGACGCAACCCGTAGAATGATCAACATCATACACCAGACAGGAATAACGAGAATGCCTTCTCTGCTCCTATCATTGGATGCAGAGAAGGCATTCGACAGCGTCCACTGGGGATACCTAAGAGCAACTTTACAAGAATTTGGTTTCCAAGGCCACATCCTGTCCGCAATTCTAGCATTATACTCTAACCCCTCAGCCCAGGTCCTCTGCTCATCCATGCTCTCCACTGACTTCAAAATTACAAATGGCACAAGACAAGTCTGCCCCCTATCCTCACTAATCTTCAATTTGATGATGGAACCGCTAGCCGAAAAAATCAGATCAGCCCCAAACATTTCTGGAGTGCTACTGGGCCACCAAGACAACAGAATAAATCTCTTTGCGGAGGACGTCATTCTCAGCCTTACCCAGCCCGCAACTTCCCTGGCTTCGATGGTGAAAATACTAGATTCCTTTAGCAAAGTATCTTACTATAAGGTAAACGCTACCAAATCAATTATTTTGCCCATGGGGATTCCCAAAACTGAACAAGAAGTACTGGAAGCTCAATTCCCATACACCTGGGCAGTGAGCTCAATCTCATATTTAGGAATTAAACTAACAAAACACACTTCCTCCCTCTTTCAGGAAAATTACATACCACTCCTCCATAGACTCCCGGCAGACCTCAACAACATTCTCAAACCGTATATCTCATGGTTCGGCAGACTCTCTGCATTTAAAATGTTGGTGCTCCCCCAAATCCTATACATTTTTAGATCTCTACCTATACCAGTCTCGACTTCCTTCTTTACCAAAATTCAAACAATAATAGGTAAATATATATGGCAAACATCCAGAGCTAGAAGCTCAATAGTAAAATTGTCTAAACATAGAACAGGCGGTGCAGGATACCCCCTCATAAAAGACTATTATCACGCTGTCATTCTGGCTCAAATCAAACCCTGGTTCATAACCACAATAACCAGCCCAATGGCGGGATATGGAAGCCCTCCAAATACCAGGCAACGATCTAGTGGCATGGCTATTTAGCAAACCGCACCTCAGAGCAAATAAAACACAACATTCCCCCTCTATATGCGCATCGGTTGAAACCTTCAATATATGCAAGAGAAAAATTATTAAAGTTACATCTCCCAAAATAATGCCCGTGCCACTCAGTTATGTCCTTCCTGATCCCAGGATTTCCAGTACACTCATGGAAGCTAAAGGGTATTTCACACATATCTGACCTATATGAGCAAAACTCCACTAAACCCTTTACGACACTCACCCGAACATACAACTTATCCAAAAAGGAATACTTTAATTACATCCGGCTGTCATACTGTTTGATATGAAACCCTTATCTACGCTTAGACTTACACAGGGACATTACAAAATACCTAACCAACCCAACTGGCAGTAGGAAAGGTATATCACTATTCTACGGTCTCTTGGGCAGTAAAAACTCTTTCTCAAAGCTTAAACCCTTCTTGAAGTGGGAAAAAGACAATACCTTTACCCCTCTACAATGGACATCAGCCATTAAAACAACCTACGGGGCATCTAGAGCCGCAAACCTATGGGAACTCAGTCTGAAAGTGAACCTTAGGTGGTACATAACTCCCACACAAATTTTCAAATTTTCCCCTAGTACTGACCCAACATGCTGGAGACAATGTGGAAGAGAAGGCAATCTTCTACACATTATGTGGAAATGTAGCAAAATCACTCAACTTTGGGAAGAAGTATTCCAACTCATACAACAAGTTACTAATACCCCCATAACTCCTACCCCGGAGCTTGCGCTACTGCACATAGGCATGAACATAATCCCCCATAAGGCTAGACTAGTCACAACACATATCCTTATGGCAGCTAAACTAGAGTTAGCGAAGGGTTGGAAATCAACAGAACCACCTTCCCTCACAGAGGTAATTACAACAGTCTGTCTACATAGCTCGTATGAACGAATGTATGCATTGTCCGAATACAACCTATCCAAATACAACAGCAAATGGTCATCATGGTTAGAAATTGAAAGGGCTATAATCTGAAATGGTCAATAGCTACATAGCAGCAGTTGAGAAAGCTAGTACAACCTACCACGATAAACTTTAAAAGCTTTAGTCAACCCCAAATCTGATACTACACCTGCATTTTAACTAGATACAAATTATGCCATCGGAGAAGATGGCATGGAAAAAACAAGGGGCTACGGGATTTTAATGGTACCGAAATTAGGCTCACACCTTAATTTTGTAAAAATATAACAAATTTATTTAGACATACAATTACATCTCTTTAAAACAATCACCGAGGGGGGGCGTGGCTAGCAGCCGAAGGAGATGGTCGCTTGAGACCGGAGCTCCGGAGCAAAGCAGCGGGACGACAGCAACAAAGGCTCTCAGAGCCGCACCAAAGCTACCAGATCATAGCAGATAGCCCCGGGAACACAGAGAGCCATGTCCCACAAGAGGAAAGAGGCACACAAGCCGAAGAAGCTGACGGCCTTTTTCGGCCACCAGCCCCAGGCACACAGCCAAGATGGCGCCGGCTCCTTCTCCACGCCGCACATGCGGCCCCTGACAGAGCCTGAAACAGGCAGACGGAGCGGAGGCCGACAGCAGCAACTCCGCAAACAAGCAGCGCTGCAAT
The DNA here is from genome assembly GCA_018402905.1 of Glandirana rugosa. Classification (NCBI taxonomy): domain Eukaryota; kingdom Metazoa; phylum Chordata; class Amphibia; order Anura; family Ranidae; genus Glandirana; species Glandirana rugosa. Next base: position 374,033 of record BLSH010069977.1, on the reverse strand, counting down.
CATCCAGTCCTATCTCAGGCAGCCCAGAAAAGGCCAGATTCAGGCTGAGTGACCAGCCGGAGGTGAGTCCATTCAAACGCCTCAACGACGACAGCCGGAGGCGAGGCAGACGGACAAAGTCCGAGACAGTCCCCGGCGTACACGCCGCACCTCTTCCTCGGCCGCGGTAGAACCGACACACGGACCCCGACCACCGGCTTTTTCCGGCAGTCGAAGAAGCCGAACACACGGAGAAAGGAGAACACCCTGTACCGAGAGACACAAGGGCCCCGATAGACGATACTAGACCATCGAAACCACGCCGAGACTCTCGGAAACAACGACAGCAGGGCGACGAAACGAGGCCTCGAGGCCAGAGTTCGCTGGTAGAGGAAGCCGACGATCGGTGCGGGGGGGAGCCACTAACAAAATTTCTCTACATTAACATACAGATTTATTTAAACAATATAAAAAT
>BLSH010069977.1:355863-370000 GCA_018402905.1 Glandirana rugosa | reverse complement strand
CTCACTAGTGAATAAAGATTATTACCTATATCTATGGGTAACCTCTATCTTACACACACTACCCTACAAAACGTGCAAAATCCCAGACAAAGCTGCCACTTATCTGCAAGCAGAGAGCACTATTAAGGGAGGTATATCGATTTTCTACTCATTAATTAACGACAAAATAACATTTACCAAAACGTCCCCAATGTGGGCTTGGGAAGAGGAACTAGATTTCTCTTATACTACAGAACAATGGCAAACGGCAATAACTTCCAATCTCACAGCTACCAAGTGTGTGGGCCTATGGGAATTATCACATAAAATAATGTTGAGATGGTACCTTACACCCTTTGCATTGCAAAAATTTACCCCGCATCATCTCCACAATGCTGGAGGGATTGTGGAGAAATGGGAACTCTGCACCACATTCTCTGGGCTTGCAGAAGACTCTCTAAAATATGGCCAAAGATTTTCCATATAATTAGTACAATTGTAGGTGTCCCAATTGACTTGTCCCCTGGGCTAGCCCTATTAAATTTGGGAATTGACAACATTCATCACGATTTTAGAGTAGTGGTTACCCACTTACTAATGGCAACTAGATTGTCTATAGTAAGGAAATGGAAAACAGCCTTGACTCCCTCTATAAATGAGATAGTCCAACTAACGCATACCCATTACATGTATGAAATAGCATTCGCTTCTGCCCAGGGAAATCAACCACGTGTTCGCAAAACCTGGGACCCGTGGACCGAATGGTATGACACAACATACCCATTGCCATGATACGAATAATATACTGTATCTGTTAAAGAAATGTAGCTAGGTGGGGGGCGGAGCTGTGGAGGCAGGCCATTTGGCCAATCAATATCGACAATTTGCTACTAGCAACATACCCCAGCCTAACAACTAACCAGATTGCTATTGTAACTCCAAATTAGTGGGGGGAGGGGCCAGTCTCGCACTGTGGGCACAGTTTGTTCCCCATGGGGTGCCCTGGGGTGGGGCGACGGCTTACTCTCCCCACGATACTACAGTATCGGCCAAGTAATTGCAATCAGATGCTTCCTTTGCCGCGGGATATCCCGCCAGCTACAAAGGGCCGTTGTGGCCTGCCTCCGTGGTGCAGCCTATACCACCGAATGCCTGGGAATTACAGTTATAGCTATAACTATTGGCACTGGGTGTAAACTCGGTGGATGGAAAAGAGTGATAGAGTGATATATCTTACCTGCTCAATCTTATACTTACCTATTTGTATGCTCTCCCTCTGGAGAAAAGTTAAAAATGTGTTTTACTTTTATGCCTCTTGTAATGTACAAACTGTACATGTTGTATTTATCATATTGAACACAATAAAAATTATTGAAATTAAAACAATCACCGACAGTTATATCTCCCTCCTATAGGGGGGGCAATTAGGAACAAAATTCCATATTCATACAAACAGTTGGTTCTGTGCTTCCCGACATGTTTCGCGGTTTCCCGCTTCTTCAGGAGAACGCACTATGTCTAGTATGCACTAGAATGAATAATACAAATTTAGTTCAAACTCATAACATCCGGAGACAAACAACAAATTATGGCTATATTCATAGCCATTTCCAATGTTAGACCATCTTATACATATATATGGGTCTTACATCTTAGCATACATACCCGTGAGATCTGATCTGGCCAACACGTCTCCCTGGCTAGGGTTGTTCCCCCGGGCAGGCACGGGAGGATAAACTGGTAAAATAAATGTATGTTCTTATTTAATGTTGTATAATCTTTACATCCCTTTATATCTCATGTGAATTGTAAAACTTCGGGGTGTACACTGCATTCCAGCAGTTTTACCTTAGTTTGTGTTTAGTATTGTCTTTACTTGTTTATAATATGTGTAGCCATTGCATACCTGTTACTTGATTCTCTATAAACTATAGAGGTCTTGGTTGCTTTAAGGGAGGCGGATGGTTTTGTTTTTCTCTCAAATGGGCAGGCACTGGACTGTATGTAGAAAGGAAAGACCTTGATTCTTCCCATTGACAGAGTTGGAATCTCATATACCTAAATATTAATGGATAGATCATATTTTACAATCTTCCTATGTAGCGGTGCACACACGTATCCATCTGCATACAGCGCTGTGTAGGCGCTTCAAACTCATATACTCAAACTCATATGCATCTCATATAGCTGAATGTTAATAGGTCGTATTTTACAATCCTTCCTATGTGGCGGTGCACACACGCATCTGTCTGTATACAGCGCTGCATAGGCGCTTCAAACTTCAACATGCGTGCCTACAAATCCCTCTACATATACTCACTGCTTGAACTCTTAGCTGCGCGTCGGTATATCTTCATATTCAAACTTTACACGTCAATACATATCCTTCCGCTTATCTATGAATGGTATAGACCCATATAAAGAACATATAATCCTGCACGTGCATTTACACTCAGCATATCTATGTGTATTTACCTCAGTGTTGAGACTGTGATTGCCTGTATGAGCAGGGGCTTCACCGTCTCCACTAATAGGCACAATGTCCGGCTCTCCTGTAACACATTTATCCATTCATTTAGCCCTTATTTGTACCTGTCTCAAAGCGCCTTCTCTCTATCAAAACTGCACATACCTCTGTTCCCTCTTGCGCCTTAACGCCCCTGATCCACCGTCCTTCATATCAGCAATATGCATTGCCCTTTTATACCTCCAACTGAGTGGCATGCAGCGTGGTCCGGCCACCACTACTGATGTCATCTCAGCCCGACTCATCCACGCACCTGTCAATTGGACTATCCTCAGTGGGTGAAGATGGAATACACCAAACCCACCTTAGCAGAGAACCTTCTCCGCACGTCATGACACTTAGGCCCCATAGTCTATCCCCACCCGGCGGCCACTCTTAGGATATCCTAGGTAGGGTTAGGTGTATTCCATCTTCACCCACTGAGGATAGTGGCGCTGTTGAGTCAGCGCCAACAAGGGACCTGTGAGACATAATCGAGCGCTGCACCTGTCCAATTGACAGGTGCGTGGATGAGTCGGGCTGAGATGACATCAGTAGTGGTGGCCGGACCACGCTGCACGCCACTCAGTTGGAGGTATAAAAGGGCAATGCATATTGCTGATATGAAGGACAGTGGATCAGGGGCGTTAAGGCGCAAGAGGGAAACAGAGGTATGTGCAGTTTTGATAGAGAGAAGGCGCTTTGAGACAGGTACAAATAAGGGCTAAATGAATGGATAAATGTGTTACAGGAGAGCCGGACATTGTGCCTATTAGTGGAGACGGTGAAGGCCCTGCTCATACAGGCGAGCACAGTCTCAACACTGAGGTAAATACACATAGATATGCTGAGTGTAAATGCACGAGCAGGATTATATGTTCTTTATATGGGTCTATACCATTCATAGATAAGCGGAAGGATATGTATTGACGTGTAAAGTTTGAATATGAAAATATACCGACGCGCAACTAAGAGTTCAAGCAGTGAGTATATGTAGAGGGATTTGTATGCACGCATGTTGAAGTTTGAAGCGCCTATGCAGCGCTGTATACAGACGGATGCGTGTGTGCACCGCCACATAGGAAGGATTGTAAAATACGATCTATCCATTAACATTCAGCTATATGAGATGCATATGAGTTTGAGTATATGAGTTTGAAGCGCCTACACAGCGCTGTATGCAGATGGATACGTGTGTGCACCGCTACATAGGAAGATTGTAAAATACGATCTATCCATTAATATTTAGGTATATGAGATTCCAACTCTGTCAATGGGAAGAATCAAGGTCTTTCCTTTCTACATACAGTCCAGTGCCTGCCCATTTGAGAGAAAAACAAAACCATCCGCCTCCCTTAAAGCAACCAAGACCTCTATAGTTTAAAGAGAATCAAGTAACAGGTATGCAATGGCTACACATATTATAAACAAGTAAAGACAATACTAAACACAAACTAAGGTAAAACTGCTGGAATGCAGTGTACACCCCAAAGTTTTACAATTCACATGAGATATAAAGGGATGTAAAGATTATACAACATTAAATAAGAACATACATTTATTTTACCAGTTTATCCTCCCGTGCCCGCCCGGGGGAACAACCCTAGCCAGGGAGACGTCTTGGCCAGATCAGATCTCACGGGTATGTATGCTAAGATATAAGACACATATATATGTATAAGATGGTCTAACATTGGAAATGGCTATGAATATAGCCATAATTTGTTGTTTGTCTCCGGATGTTATGAGTTTGAACTAAATTTGTATTATTCATTCTAGTGCATACTAGACATAGTGCGTTCTCCTGAAGAAACGGGAAACCGCGAAACATGTTGGGAAGCACAGAACCAACTGTTTGTATGAATATGGAATTTTGTTCCTAATTGCCCCCCCTATAGGAGGGAGATATAACTGTTGGTGATTGTTTTAAAGAGATGTAATTGTATGTCTAAATAAATTTGTTATATTTTTACAAAATTAAGGTGTGAGCCTAATTTCGGTACCATTAAAATCCCGTAGCCCCTTGTTTTTTCCATGCCATCTTCTCCGATGGCATAATTTGTATATACAAATTGGGATGTAGGTATCACTATATACTATATAGATAGATATTGCAATACTGAGCTTTAATCTTGCATTTTAACTAGATGTAACACCGGCATACCCACAAGCCTCATAAGAGTAATCCCTCACTCCTCTACCTCCAATTACCCTGGGAACACCTCGGAGCAGTGGGACGAGGTGTGGAGGTCCTCCTCTACCTAGACACATTATGTTCCCAATGGGGTGTCTAGGGAGGCAGGGCCCCATACCTCACCCACGATTAAGATAAAACAAGATACCGATTTCTGCACAAATGTATTCAATGTTAAATTATACTGCTTTTGTCAAATGAATATATACTGTATATCTTCTAAATTTTCAATAGCACAACAGACTTGCTGACTCTGTACTTTTCCCTATGTTCATATGCAAAATTCAATAAAAACCATTTAAAAAAAAAAAAAATCTCCCATCACAAGCAGAGGGATATCTGGGTATCGTGCCATGTGAGTGGCTAGATGTTTCATGACCTCGGCAGGTGGAGGAATCTACACCCCAGCCAGGATGCATCACAAACCATTTAACATACATATCAGAAATACAAATCTGCCCTCCTTATCTAGAAGTACATCAATGAGAGAAAATGAAGTCCCTGGCGAACCAGGATACTCACACCTCTGAAGTAGGACGTATGGGACAGCATGGTATTTGGTATTGATGGCTGAACTCTCTCTGTGGGAACTGTGGGGCATGGCCGTGTGAGCCGTGCGTCTCCTGGAGGCAGACAATAGAGGCCTCCATATGTTTAATTGTTCTAAGAACCGCTAGGCGTTTCACAGGATTGTTCAGGCCTCTAATGTTCCAGGAGAGCAGCCTTAGTGTTCCATTTGCTGTAGACATGGAGATGGCATGAAATCGTAAGTGTGCCCAGCTATCCCAAGTAATAGTAATGCAGACTTATCCAATAAGGTCTGCGCACGTGCAACCCTTTCATGCGGGTCTGTCAGTATCCTCACAAAATAGGTCAAAGGAGAGAAATTAGACAGAGCAATGTATCTGAGTGGCGCATCGTAGCAGGCAGTAGAGAGAATCCAGTGAATAAGGAGCAGGGACCTCTGGGGGGGGGAATTGTCAGAACATTGAAGAGTCAACCGGACTCTAACACAGAAACCTAAACCAGAAATAGTACCGGTTCCCATAGAACCATGAGGCGCAGCAGTGAAAGCTCCACTTGGGGTTATCATAACCCTTATTGTACAGTTTCGCAGCAGCTAGTAGCTTAAAAGAACAAATCAAAGTGGTAATGAGAGTGGTAGACAACGAGCTTAGGTCATCCGCCTTGCAACAACATCATAGCAGGGATATTCTCATCTCCATTGGGGTCAGTTACCTGGATTACAATAATCAGGCTGGCTATGGTCTTCTATTTCTGTCCTGACGAAGGGTCCCTTCTTCTCTATCTAGCCATTGGGCAACCAATGCGGGTTTGTCAAAGAAATGTACTTCTCCTTTAACTATAATGCGTAGGCGCGCTGGATAGATTGGATTTACAGGCAGCTGAGGCTGTGTTTGACATCCGAGAATTTCTCCCTTCTTTTCTGTAACTCAGCTGATAAGTCCAGGAAAAGTGATATTTTAGAATTGTCTATAGTAAGCTTACCAGCCTTAGCTCTGGCACCTGCAAGAATGGCATCCCTGTCCTTGTAGTTAAGGAGCTTAAACAGGAGGGGATGTGGTGGTGTGCCCCTTGTGGCAGAGGTGGGGATGGCAACCTATGTGCTCTTTCCACCAAGAACATAGGGGAGAATGACTCTGACCCAAAAGTGCTAGTTAGCACTTTCTCAATAAATCCTACCGGATTTTTCCCCTCCACTCTTTCTGGGAAACCGATCGCCCTTATATTGTTTCTTCGCATTCGGTTCTCTAATTCATACCAGGAAGTGGCCACTCTCAGCAACCTCCTGAGAGTTCCTGTGGAACTACAAGCCTCACCATGTCTGCTGTTAAATCAATTCACCACACAGCCCAAACCAGCAGTGTTTAACTGCTCTCTAGAGGCCGGTGTACACATGCAGTCATTTATAGTGCTGACTGAGACCCAGCACCAAGGGTACCACCACAAAGGGAGATTTACAGCCCAGACAGGGGGTCTTCTGAACTCAGGAGAGTGCATGAACCTGAGCAGGATCGCATGGACATTACAAGGTTTCGCAATTTCCGGATACGCTACAGTCTAATAGCGAAGGCAAACATCCCCAACACATACAGCCAGTCCCCGGTGCACGGAGCGGACGAGACACTGTGTATGCTGTGGGAAGTTGTGCAGCTTTACGCTTTTTAACCGCTTTATAACCAAATTGATTTAGCATTTTTGCGATGTTTGCACCTTGGTAGCAGGGATACACAGATAAGGAGTGCATAGTCTTTCATCATATTTCTGAACTGATTTGTTCTTTTTAACCACTTTAAACATAGCACTGTATTTATTTATTATATATATTTTTTTATTTGTTATTTTTTTGGTATTCATTTTTGCATACTTGCACATTTTGCATCATCAGTATAACTACACATACAGGACCATATCCTGTATAATCCTTTATTTTTGGCACTTTAGAGCCGATCTACGCTTTACGACCACTTACACCTTGAAATTTGTACACATTATGCTACTGTTGATCAGTTATTATAATTAAACATGTCTATGCACTTTATTATTCTTGCCAAATCACTCTGTGCATTATACATCTTACACTGACTTAAGCGGCAGCGCCAGCCCACCGTATCCACCAGTCTCTAATTCGTCCAGTCTTAGAAGCGTACTGTGATGTTAAATGAACTGTGTAGGCATTGTCTCTCTGCATGGGGCCTATATCATCCTCAACTGAGCTCACCCTTCCCTCAACAGCTGCAGTTCACACTCTGAGTTTTGGAATTTGACATCAATATTATGTATGTGTATGTATATATATATATATATATATATATATATATATATATATATATATATATATATACACAGTCCCTGACAAAAGTCTTGTCACTTATCTATTTTGTAGAAACACCTGCTATTAACCTGACTTTTAATTAATCAGTTGGTGTTAGAAATAGCTCATATGAAAAGCTAAAACCCTCCCAAATGATGTTTAATGCACTGAAATAAATTAGTTTCACTGAAAAAAGATTTATCATTTAATCAAGACAGAAAGGTCAGATTTTGGCAAGACAAAAGTTTTGTCGCCTTTACAGAAATTGAACAAATTTACTGCAAATACAAAAATATGTCAGCAAATTAAGTAGTGGTGCTGTGAGATCCAAATTTAATATCTTGTATGACTTCCATGAGCTTGAAGGACTGCATCCATGCGGTTTGGCAAGGATTCATACAATTTATTGATGAAGTCATCAGGAATAGCAAAGAAAGCAGTCTTGCATGCCTCCCAGAGTTCATCAATATTCTTTGGTTTCGTCTTCCATGCTTCCTCTTTCACCCTACCCCACATATGCTCAATGATGTTCATGTCTGGTGACTGGGCTGGCCAATCCTGGAGCATCTTGATCTTCTTCGCCTTGAGGAACTTTGCTGTGGAGATGGAAGTATGCGATGGAGCACCATCCTGCTGCAGAATTTGGCCTCTTTTATGGTTGGGAATATAAGAGGTAGCTAAGATTTCTTGGTATTTTAGACTATTGATGTTGCCTTCCACCCTGCAGATCTCTCGCACACCTCCATACTGGATGTAACCCCAGACCATGATTTTTCCACCACCAAACTTCACCATTTTCTGGGTGAATCTCGGATCCATGCGGGTTCCAGTAGGTCTCCTGCAATATTTGCAGCGACTGTGGTGTAATTCAACAGAAGATTCATCTGAAAAATCCACCTTCTGCCACTTTTCCAGCGTCCATCCTTTTAGCAGGCTGTGGGCCTTCGCAAATGCCACACGGTTTTTCAATTGTCTTTTGTTTAGTGCTGGCTTCTGGGCACTTATTCGAGCATGGACGCCATTTTGAGACAGAATCCGACAAACTGTTCTGGTTGGCACAGGGACTTCAGGTGACCAGGTCTCGTGGAGCTCTGCTGCAGTGGAAAATGGGCTGGCCTTGGATTTTCAAGCCAACAAACGGTCCTCTCGAGCAGTTGCCTTGCGGGGTCTGCCTGACCTGGGCTTGTCAAAACCGTCTCCAGTCTCTTCAAATCTTTTTTTTATCCTCTGTACTTGACGCTGAGACACATTGAAGGTGTCTGCCACATCAGCAGTGGATCTGGTCTTCAGCCTCTTGATAATCAAAACTTTAGTTTCAGGGTGAATCTTAGGCAGGCCTGTACTGGCCATCGGGACTACCGGGAGTTTCCCGGTGGGCCGATGGCTCAGTGGGCCAGCCTCGTCCTCACAAGGGTCCCCGGGATCTACCCGTCAATCACTGCCAGTCAGCTGACGCCTGACAGGTAGATCGGCGATTCAACTGCAGAGAAGCGCAGGGAGCGGCTGTGTATGAAGATCTCATTCATGTGTCACGCTGCTCCCTGGCGGCCCCGCCCCCTCCTCTCTCCTCGTCCATTCCAATTGGCTTGTGACATCACCTGGGATGGACGAGGAGAGAGGAGGGGGCGGGGCCGCCAGGGAGCAGCGTGACACATGAATGAGAACTTAATACACAGCCGCTCCCTGCGCTTCTCTGCAAGAGAAAGGAAAGACTGTAGTAACACTTAACTGATGTACCCCCATGTGCCCTGATATGCCCCCATGTGCCCTGATGTACCCCCATGTGCCCTGATGTACCCCCATGTGCCCTGATGTACCCCCATGTGCCCTGATGTACCCCCATGTGCCCTGATGTACCCCCGTGTGCCCTGATGTGCACCATGTGCCCTAATGTGGCCTGATGTGCCCTAATGTGGCCTGATGTGCCCTAATGTGGCCTGATGTGCCCTAATGTCCCATGATGTGCCCTGACGTGCCCTAATGGGCCCTAATGTACCCTGATTTGCCCTGATGTGCCCTAATATACTCTGATGTGCCCTGACATACCCTGATGTGCTCTAATGTGTCCTGATGTGCCCTAATGTTCCCTGATGTACTGTACCCTGATGTACTGTGCCCTGTAATCTGATGTGCTGTACCCTGATGTGATGTGTGCTGTGCCCTGATGTGCGCTGTACCCCGATGTGTGCTGTGCTCTGTACCCTGATGTGCTGTGCCCGGATGTGTCCTGTGCCCTTTGCCCTGATGTGCACTGTACCCTGATGTGCCCTGGGCCGGTCTGGATGAAGTCCAGGGCCAAATTTTTGTCTAAGTCCAGCCCTGATCTTAGGCATGTTTGCAGAGGTCTAGTTGCAGTTGATGTGAAGGTCTAGTGTACTGGGGTTCTTTTTATACACACCTGAGACCTAATTGATCCATTATTAGTCACAGGTGAAGCTCATATGACAAGGCGACAACACTTATGTCTTTGCAAAAATTGACTCAATGGGCTTTACCAAGCTGTGAATATTAGAATACTTTTTGACAGTTTTGTTTTGCACTGAAACATTATTACAAAAGCTGATGGGATTAAAATGAGCCATTTCTTGTAAAAAAATCTTGATTAGATATATATTTCAGTGGCACTTCAGGTCAATTTGTACACAAGCGACAAGACTTTTGTCAGGGACTGTGTGTGTATACATATATACACATATATATATATATATATATATATATATATATATATATATGAATTAATAAACATCTTTTTTTTAATATTCACCAATTTACTCATATGCAACCACGTGCTGCATAAAAAAGTGCCACCTCTTTGCTGCTCCTTTCATGAAGTATGAGTACTACCTATGGGCATAAACACTGTCAGCTAGGTGGTGCTGTTTGAACAATTTTTGGCGCGAAGCCAGTCAGATTGTTGGTGCTGCTGAGGCGGCAGCGGGTGTGTGTGTGTGAGGGGGGGGAGCGGGTGAAGCACGTGTCTGTAATCCCCCCCGTGAAAGAGGAAGCGTGGCGGACCGGGAGCCGGGACCGGGCATAGCAGCCGGTATCCCGAGGACAAGGAGGCGGGCGAGCGACTCAAGGAGCGGGAGGAGGTGGCCGGGACATGGTGGCAGGTGATTCAAGGAGTGGGAGGAGGCCGGGACCTGCATAGCGGCAGCGGGTGATTCAAGGAGCGGGAAGAGGCGGCCGGGACCTGCATAGTGGCGGCGAGTGACTCAAGGAGCGGGAGCAAGTTGGACAAAGGAGGTAGCGGGGCAGGGAGACCGGGAGGGGGACTGGTAGGCAGGCTAGGTGGCGGGGAAGTGAAGCAGGACCCATCAAAGGGAGGGTGAGACCAGCAGACAAGTGCAGGCAGGGGAGACGGAAAGGGAGGCTGACCGGGGACAGAGGGAGCTGACAGGACCTGCAGGTGTCAGCTTACATGAGCAGCTGAGGAGCACTGAAACACAACCTAACTAGGAAAGGACTGACTGGCAGGCTGATTGTGCGAAGTGGGGACACTGAGGGGGTGCATTGTGAGTATCTGAGCATTGTGAGTATCTGAGCATTGGGAGTATCTGAGCATTGGGAGTATCTGAGCATTGGGAGTATCTGAGCATTGGGAGTATCTGAGCATTGGGAGTATCTGAGCATTGTGAGTATCTGAGCGTTGTGAGTATCTGAGCGTTGGGAGCGACTGAGCGTTGGGAGCGACTGAGCGTTGGACTATCTGAGTATTGAGTATCTGAGTGTTTCAATCTCCTTTTTATTATTATTTTCATTTATTTTTCACATAGTCTAAAATACAGAGTTGTCATACCATTTCACATCAAGGGGTAGGTTATACATTACATTCTTCATCAATATCATGGGATCGATCTACCAAATAGGGGTGCCTCTTATCCCTGTATAATTTTTAAATTTCATCCTGTTTTCTTATATTTCTAATACCTTGTCTCTTTTGGACATTACTCCCACCTTCCTTATAGTCTATGTAAGCTTTCTTAGTTCATACCATGCGTCTATATTCTCCTACTTCTCCCTGATGTGTACATGACCATCCACTCACTCATTCATCCCACAAGTACTCACAGAAAAAAAAAAAAAAAAGAAAGGGGGGAGGGGAAACGGGGTATCTTCCCTCTCCCTTTCCCATGGGCCGTATCTGTTATAAGTACTGTGTAATGCTTGCTGAAGTGCTACATTTTTCCCATTGTTGCCATCTCTTTGGTATTGTATATATACCTTTTTCCTCTATTAAGATCATTTTATCTATATTCTGTATCATGTTCATCTCACATATCCATTCTTGTATAGAGAAGTTATCTGTTTTACGCCAATTACGAGCTATTATGGTTCGTGCTGCTATGAGCATATATCCCCAGATATCTTCCTTTATTGTTTTTATCGAACCTGGAATGATTGATAAAATTACCATCTTAATATTTAGTTGTGCAGTTGTATCAGTAATGTCCTGATAGATATTAAAAATTTTCTGCCAGAAATTTTGAACCGGCGGGCATTTATACCACATATGTATCATATTACCTCTTTCCTTCCCACATCTCCAGCACATTTCTTGATTATTTTTATTCATTTTGTATAAGTCCGCTGGGCATCTGTACCATCTAGTAATTATTTTATATCCTCTTTCTTGATGTTTAGCAGAGACTGAGAGCTTGTGAATTACTCGGAATGCCTTTTCCCATTCCTGTGTGGGAATTTTCGTCCCTAGCTCCTTTTCCCATTTTTTAATATATGTTAGTTCTTTAATTGGGCTATTGGGAATCAGTAGCTTATATATTTTTGAAAGCCCATGCAATGGCTTATTCTCCTGTGTCAATAATTGTTCAAATTTCGTCATTGGCCTATTTATTGGTTCTTTCTGTTGTATGTATTTTATAAATATATTTAATTGATGTTGCATCCATTTAACTTCATTGTCTGTGCCCATTTCTTTTAACGGATACATTTTTCCTTCTTCCATTGTTTGAGTAATTCTCGTATCCTCCCTACTCCTCCATTTAAGAAATGTCTGGGCTTTAAATGCTGGAGGGAATTCCGGATTGGAGAATAATGGAGTCATTGGTCCTATATACGAGGATAAGATCTTTTTTCGTTGCATAATGTCCCAGGTTTTCATTGTTGATGTCACTAACAGGGGCAGGTCTTTTGTCTTAGGTCTAAAGCATGGATTGATCCAGGGTAGCGACTTAAGCTTAATTAGGGATATGTCTTCTTCTATTTTTACCCATTGTTTGTTTTTCCAGTTATGGAACCAGTCCATTATCTTTACTATGGAGGCTGCTCTGGCATATTCCCTGAAATCTGGCAGTGCCAAGCCTCCCTCATTTTTTGCTCTCGTTAGAATCTCTCTTTTAATTCTGGCTGGTTTGTGGGCCCATATAAAACTATTAATTGCTTTCCGAAGCACTTTCATAAGGTTAGTCGGTGGATTTACTGGAATTGTTTGGAATATATACAAAATCTTCGGAAGAACATCCATTTTTATAATATTTATTCTACCGAAGAGGGAGAAGATTGGTTTGTTATATTTTTGTATTGATGTTATTACCTTTCGGGTTATAGGAAGAAGATTCATCTCCATTAATTTTGTTAAATCCTTAGGAGTGAATATTCCCAAATATTTGATAGCTACTTCTTGCCATTTAAAGGGATAGTTCTCCCGGAGAGATCGCACAACGCTGCCTGGTATTGAAACATTTAAAACTTCAATTTTATCTTAATTGACTTTAAAGTTACTCATATCTCCGAATCTCTTGAACTCTTTAATAAGATTAGGTAATGTCACCATTGGGTTGGTTACATAAATCAATAAGTTGTCAGCGTACACTGCCATTTTATAGTTCTTTTCCTTTATTTGTATTCCCTGAATATCTGGGTTATTACGAATGGCAGTTGTTAAGTGTTCCATTACGATCACATATAAAAGAGGGGATAGGGGACATCCCTGAGGAGTACCATTTGAAATCATTATAGTATCCGATAAAGTTCCGTTAATACGGACCTTCGCTTTAGGATTAACATATAAGGCCGTTCCCTTCGATGGCGGAAGCCATTATAGTGGTCATACCCAAGCCCGGCAAGGACCCCGAATTATGCGAATCGTATCGCCCGATCTCTCTTCTTAACGTAGACGCAAAGATATTGACAAAAATTCTGGCGCTACGACTTAATTCAATCATATTAACCTTAATTCATGGGGACCAAACTGGGTTTATGCCAGGAAAAGGGACAGACATCAATCTCAGACGTCTACTTACCCACATAGATATTTCTGGGGGAGAGGACGCCAACTACAGACAGGGAAAAGGACCGTATTTGGGTCAAACCAGGGGTACTTAATTCCAATTATACTAACTTAATTCAGCATCGCGGTCTTAAAAACAGTTATAGAAACGCAGATGCAATTCTTCTCTCTAGCCCGCTATGCTAAGCGTATTAAGCCCCAGGAACGGCCCGAACCCATACTGGTGATATTACCGAAGGCGGTAGCTTCCCTTGCCGGAATATACAATTAGGATTTCGCTTCCAGGCATAATTGCCTTGAAATAGCCTATGATATTACTAAAGTTTACCATGAGGAGTCCCTACAGGGGATAGGGGAGAAAATATACACTAG
>BLSH010069977.1:326478-351799 GCA_018402905.1 Glandirana rugosa | reverse complement strand
TAAAAAAAAAAAAAAAAAAAAGAATTTTTTGGAGAAACCCTCCAATAAACGCTACAGTCCCACTCACACTACTAGCTATCTCCTAATTGAGTATCTGAGTATTGAGTATCTGAGTATCTGAGTATTGAGTATCTGAGTATTGAGTATCTGAGTATTGAGTATTGAGTATCTGAGTATTGAGTATCTGAGTATTGAGTATCTGAGTATTGAGTATCTGAGTATTGAGTATCTGAGTATTGAGTATCTGAGTATTGAGTATCTGAGTATTTGAGTATCTGAGTATCTGAGTATTGAGTATCTGAGTATTGAGTATCGAGTATCTGAGTATTGGGAGTATCTGAGAAGCCACTCAGTGCACGTCCTGCTCCATGTATGCGCTCCTTGATGAACCAGTCGAGGGTGAATACTGTTGTGCGAGATGTAAGCAACTTGTTTATCTGGAAGCCCAGATACTGGATCTGGAGAATCAGGTGGCAACACTGAGAAGCATCAGCAACCTGGAAAGAAGACTGGACATTACCCAGCAGGTGCTGGCAGGGGCCAGCCTAGAGGAGGTTGGAGACATGGAGGCACAGGAGCCAGAGGTAGGTAGTTGGGTGACCACTAGGAGGGGTAGGGGGAAGGGCGCTAGGCTGGCCAGTCCTGAGTTTGTACACCCCAACAAATATGCCAGGTTGCATGATGATGGGGATGCAGGCGCAGAGGTGGCAGTGCTGGAGCAGGAGACCTCCCCTAGCTGCCAAGGGAGTAGCCGCCCCAGCAAGGAGGGGGTAGTGGCGCAGGTAAGGTTAGACAGATTGTGGTAGTGGGGGACTCGATTATTAGGAGAACAGAGAGGGCAATCAGCCAGAAAGACCGTGGTCGCCGAACAGTATGTTTACCGGGCGCTCGGGTTCGGCACATCGTGGATCGAGTAAACAGATTATTGGGTGGGGCTGGGCAGGACCCAGTGGTCATGGTACATGTCGGTACCATGACGTGCCCTAATGGGCCCTAATGTACCCTGATTTGCCTTAATATACTCTGATGTGCCCTGACATGTCCTGATGGGCCCTGATGTACTGTACCCTGATGTACTGTGCCCTGTAATCTTATGTGCTGTACCCTGATGTGATGTGTGCTGTGCCCTGATGTGCGCTGTACCCCGATGTGTGCTGTGCTCTGTACCCTGATGTGCTGTGCCCTGTTGTGCTGTGCCCTGATGTGTCCTGTGCCCTTTGCCCTGATGTGCACTGTACCCTGATGTGCCCTGGGCCGGTCTGGATGAAGTCCAGGGCCAAATTTTTGTCCCAGTCCAGCCCTGATCTTAGGCATGTTTGCAGAGGTCTAGTTGCAGTTCATGTGAAGGTCTAGTGTACTGGGGTTCTTTTTATACACACCTGAGACCTAATTGATCCATTATTAGTCACAGGTGAAGCTCATATGACAAGGCGACAACACTTATGTCTTTGCAAAAATTGACTCAATGGGCTTTACCAAGCTGTGAATATTAGAATACTTTTTGACAGTTTTGTTTTGCACTGAAACATTATTACAAAAGCTGATGGGATTAAAATGAGCCATTTCTTGTAAAAAAAATCTTGATTAGATATATATTTCAGTGGCACTTCAGGTCAATTTGTACACAAGCGACAAGACTTTTGTCAGGGACTGTGTGTGTGCGCGTGTGTGTGTGTGTGTGTGTATATATATATATATATATATATATATATATATATATACATGAATTAATAAACATCTTTTTTTAATTTTCACCAATTTACTCATTTGCAACCACGTGCTGCATAAAAAGTGCCGCCTCTTTGCTGCTCCTTTCATGAAGTATGAGTACTACCTATGGGCATAAACACTGTCAGCTAGGTGGTGCTGTTTGAACAATTTTTGGCACAAAGCCAGTCAGATTGTTGGTGCTGCTGAGGCGGCAGCGGGTGTGTGTGTGTGTGAGGGGGTGAGCGGGTGAAGCACGTGTCTGTGATTTCCCCCCCCCCCCCCGTGAAAGAGGAAGCGTGGCGGCTCTGTAGACCGGGACCGGGCATAGCAGCCGGTATCCCGAGGACAAGGAGGAGGCGGGCGACTCAAGGAGCGGGAGGAGGTGGCCGGGACATGGCGGCGGGTGATTCAAGGAGTGGGAGGAGGCCGGGACCTGCATAGCGGCAGCGGGTGATTCAAGGAGCGGGAAGAGGCGGCCGGGACCTGCATAGTGGCGGCGGGTGACTCAAGGAGCGGGAGCAAGTCGGACAAAGGAGGTAGCGGGGCAGGGAGACCGGGAGGGGGACTGGTGGGCAGGCTAGGTGGCGGGGAAAGTGAAGCAGGACCCATCAAAGGGAGGGTGAGACCAGCAGACAAGTGCAGGCAGGGGAGACAGAGAGGGAGGCTGACCGGGGACAGAGGGAGCTGACAGGACCTGCAGGTGTCAGCTTACATGAGCAGCTGAGGAGCACTGAAACGCAACCTAACTAGGAAAGGACTGACTGGCAGGCTGATTGTGTGAAGTGGGGACACTGAGGGGGTGCATTGTGAGTATCTGAGTATTGTGAGTATCTGAGCATTGGGAGTATCTGAGCATTGGGAGTATCTGAGCATTGGGAGTATCTGAGCATTGGGAGTATCTGAGCATTGGGAGTGACTGAACATTGGGAGCGACTGAACATTGGGAGCGACTGAGCGTTGGGAGCGACTGAGCGTTGGGAGCGACTGAGCGTTGGAGTATCTGAGTATTGTGAGTATCTGAGTATTGTGAGTATCTGAGTATTGTGAGTATCTGAGTATTGTGAGTATCTGAGTAGTGTGAGTATCTGAGTAGTGTGAGTATCTGAGTATTGTGAGTATCTGAGTACTGAGAGTATCTGAGTATTGAGTAGTACCAAGGGGGGACTCTAGCTCGTGGAGCACCCTTTTGGTACCAGGAGGAGCTTGATACCAGGAACTAGAGTCAGAGAGTAGTGTAGGTTACCAATAGCTAGTCTTCTGAATCATCCCCAAAAGAATAGTGGGAAAATGTCCGACAGGATTGGTGAAGCCACTCAGTGCACGTCCTGCTCCATGTATGCGCTCCTTGACGAACCAGTCGAGGGTGAATACTGTTGTGCGAGATGTAAGCAACTTGTTTCTCTGGAAGCCCAGATACTGGATCTGGAGAATCAGGTGGACACACTGAGAAGCATCAGCAACCTGGAAAGAAGACTGGACATTACCCAGCAGGTGCTGGCAGGGGCCAGCCTAGAGGAGGTTGGAGACATGGAGGCACAGGAGCCAGAGGTAGGTAGTTGGGTGACCACTAGGAGGGGTAGGGGGAAGGGCGCTAGGCAGGCCAGTCCTGAGTTTGTACACCCCAACAAATATGCCAGGTTGCATGATGCTGGGGATGCAGGTGCAGAGGTGGCAGTGCTGGAGCAGGAGACCTCCCCTAGCTGCCAAGGGAGTAGCCGCCCCAGCAAGGAGGGGGGTAGTGGCGCAGGTAAGGTTAGACAGATTGTGGTAGTGGGGGACTCGATTATTAGGAGAACAGAAAGGGCAATCAGCCAGAAAGACTGTGGTCGCCGAACAGTATGTTTACCGGGCGCTCGGGTTCGGCACATCGTGGATCGAGTAGACAGATTATTGGGTGGGGCTGGGCAGGACCCAGTGGTCATGGTACATGTCGGTACCAATGACAAAGTGAGAGGAAGGTGGAGAGTCCTAAAAAATTATTTCAGGGACTTAGGGAATAGACTTAGGAAATGGACCTCCCAAGGTAGTTTTCTCTGAAATACTACCTGTACCTCGAGCCACACCAGAGAGGCAGCAGGAGATTAGGGAATTGAACAGGTGGCTGAGGAACTGGTGTAGGAAAGAGGGGTTTGGGTTCCTGGAGAACTGGGTCGACTTCTCGGTCGGTTACCGGCCCTTTAGTAAGGACGGGCTGCACCTTAATGGGGATGGTACAGCTCTACTGGGAAGAAAGATGGCCACAAAGATGGAGGGGCTTTTAAACTAGTTAAGGGGGGGGGGTCAGAGGAAACAATAGCCAGTAGTAAGCAGGGGGCAGTGGGGTATAGTAGAGTCAGCAGTGATATTTCTATCACAGCAACTAAACTGCGAGTAAACAAGGGGACAACTCCTAATCAGAGCCAGAGGAAACATATGGAGAAAATGGGTGCTCATACAACACTAAGGGGCGTTTACGCAAATGCTAGGAGCCTAGCTAACAAAATGGAAGAACTTGAGCTACTGCTATACGAGGAGGACTTAGACCTTGTGGGAATAACTGAAACTTGGTTTGGCAGCTCACACGACTGGCTGGCCAATATACAAGGGTATGCATTGTATCGATAGGATAGGGAAGGTAGAAGGGGTGGAGGGGTCTGTCTATATGTTAAAAATGATATAAAGGTGGTAGAGAGGAGTGACATTATGGAAACAATGAGGGGGGAGGTGGAATCAGTATGGGTTGAACTTCATAGAGGAGAGGTAAATGGGAAAGTATTAGTGGGGGTGTGTTACAGGCCTCCCAACCTAAAGGAAGAGGAGGAGCTGGGACTACTATCCCAGCTAGAAATGGCAGCGAAAATGGGGAATGTAATCATACTGGGGGACTTCAATTATCCTGATATTGACTGGGCAGAGGGGACAGCACACTCATTAAAGGCCTGTCATTTCATGAATGTCCTACAGGACAACTTCATGTCCCAATTGGTGGATTCCCCAACTAGAAAGAATGCCCTGTTAGATCTATTAATTACGAACAATCCAAATCTGGTCGCAGACGTGGCGATACGCGATGATTTGGGATCTAGTGACCATAGAATGATAGCATTTAGTGTAAATCACAAGAAAAAGAGACAGGAGGGCAGCATTAAAACACTAAACTTTAAGCGGGCCAATTTTTCAAGGCTGCGGTCATTACTGCAGGACATAAATTGGGACACAGCCCTAGAAAGAATGAACACGGAAGAAAAATGGGAATGCTTTAGGAGCATATTAAATAAGGGTATCGTACAGTGCATTCCAGTGGGCAATAAATATAAAAGGGCAAAGGTCAATCCTGGGTGGTTAAACCGTAATGTGAAAAGCCTCATTAAAGAGAAAAACTTGGCCTTTAGGCCTCATACACACGGACGTTTCTAAAAAAATAAACAAAACGTCGGACCCGACGTCAAGGAAAAAAAGTTGGCGTCTTTCGCCGTTATGCATTGGCGTTTTTGAGCGTTAGTGAGCGTCGGCGTCAATAGGCGTTTTTTTTAAAAAAATCATCCCTCTGCTATTTTTCAACCTAAAAACGTCGGCGTCAAATGCCGGAAAACGCCGGTATAATAATAGGTGGCATATGGTGGCATATGTTGGCGTTTGTTGGCATATTGTGGCGTCGGCGTCAAAAAATGCCAAAACGTTACAGCCTCAGAACGCGATGGCTGTGGGTTCTAGTTTCAGCTCACTAACGCCGACGTCATCTACAGCTCAAAAACGCCGACGTTTATATGGGGCCATTGACTAACATGGAGAGCTGCAAAAAACGCCAGAAAACGCCGGCGTCAAACGTCCGTGTGTATGAGGCCTTAAAAAATATAAAGCGGATGGGTCACCTTCTAAATTCCAAAGCTACAAGGAATGTAACAAGAAGTGTAAAAATGCAATCAGGGCGGCTAAAAAGGATTATGAGAAACACATAGCGGAGGAAAGTAAAAAAAAAAACAAAGAAATTCTTTAGATCTATTAATAATAAAAAGGCAAAACCAGAGCTCATTGCACACTTAAAAGATGATAATGGGAGGATGGCCACAGATGACACAAAAAAGGCAACTATATTAAATACCTTCTTCTCCTCAGTTTTTACGCAGGAAAAGGAGGGGTTTAACGACCGCAACTATACTGTTAGTAGCACATCATAGGACATACCCTCGTGGCTAACGGAGGCCGGAGTCAAAGAGAGATTAGAGAAACTTAATGCAAATAAATCACCAGGACCAGATGGCTTACACCCGAGAGTCCTCAGGTAACTGAGTCAGGCTATAGCCAGGCCATTGTTCCTAATCTTTGTAGATAGTATAATGACGGGATTGGTACCAGCCGATTGGAGTAAAGTCAATGTGGTACCAATATTTAAAAAAGGGCAGAGACATATTCTTGGGAATTACAGGCCAGTCAGCCTAACATCAATAGCGGGTAAGTTATTGGAGGGGATAATTAGAGACTATATTCAAAAAGTAACTGAGGAAAGGTAACATCATTAGCAGTAATCAGCATGGGTTTATGAGGGGTCGTTCCTGCCAAACAAACCTGCTAACATTCTACGAGGAAGTGAGCGGCCATCTAGATAGGGGGAGACCAGTGGATGTAGTGTACCTGTATTTTGCAAAAGCGTTTGACACAGTTCCCCACAAATGCTTGATTTACAAGCTAAGGTCTGCAGGCATGGACCAGAATGTCTGTTCTTGGGTAGAGAACTGGTTACAGGGGCGTGTCCAAAGGGTGGTAATTAATAATGTGTACTCAGACTGGTCTGGAGTGACGAGTGGGGTACCCCAAGGATCTGTCTTGGGACCAATTTTATTCAATGTATTCATTAATGATCTGGGGGACGGGATTAATAGCTCAGTTTCGGTTTTTGCTGATGATACAAAGATAAGCAGGGTGATAACATCACAGCAGGATATTGACATCTTACAGAATGACCTGAACAAACTAACGGAGTGGGCAGAAAAATGGCAAATGAGGTTTAATGTGGAGAAATGTAAGGTAATGCACTTGGGGGCAAAAAACATAAATGCAAAATACGCACTAGGGGGTGAGCCTCTGGGGGAATAGAGAATGGAGAAGGATCTGGGGGTCCTAGTAGATGACAGATTGAGCAATAGCATGCAATGTCAAGCTGCAGCAGCCAGAGCAGGTAGAATATTAGCATGCATAAATAAGGGGATATGCTCCAGGGATAAAACTATAATTCTGCCACTTTATAATAGCCTGATGAGGCCACATCTGGAGTATTCTGTCCAGTTCTGGGCACCGGTCCTCAGAAAGGATGTACTGGAGCTGGAGAGAGTCCAAAGGAGGGCAACCAAACTGATAAGGGGAATGGAAGACCTTACATAGAAACATAGAAAAGTGACGGCAGAAAAAGACTGAGTAGTCCATCGAGTCTGCCCCTTTTTATTTATTTATTTATTTTTAATTTTTTTTATATATATATTTTTTTTTTACGTTAACCTTGTTGTTTGACTATGGATTTATGTTTATCCCAAGCATGTTTGAAGCCATTTACTGTTGACTCTCACAACCTCTGTTGGTAGTTTATTCCAATCATCAACCACTCTTTCAGTAAAATAATACTTTATAAGATTAGTTTTGAACTTCCCCCCAGTTAGTTTGAGGTCATGTCCCCGTGTTCTTGATTTTGGTTTCATATTGAAAAGACTGCCCTCCTGAACCTTATTCACCCCCTTGATGTATTTAAAGGTTTCAATCATGTCTCCCCTCTCCCTTCTTTCCTCCAGACTGTACATATTAAGTTCCTGAAGTCGCTCTTGATATGTTTTGTCCCCCAGACCTTTCACCATTTTTGTTACCCGTCTCTGAACTTGTTCTATTTTATCAATATCTTTTTGTAAGTGTGGTCTCCAGAACTGGACACAGTATTCTAAGTGAGGTCTCACTAAAGATCTATATAGAGGAATCAGAACCTCCTTCCTCCTGCTGGTGATCCCTCTACTGATACATCCCAGAATTCTATTTGCTTTTCCCACTGCCTGGTTACACTGTTTGCTCATTTTGCAATCATCTGAAATAAGCACCCCCAAATATTTTTCTTCTGTAGTGCTGGCTAACACTGTGCCCCCTTACTTACGAGGAACGCTTGTAAGCGCTAAACTTATTCTCTCTGGAGAAGCGACGCTTGAGAGGGGACAAGATAATCCTGGGGGGAGTGGGCAGCCCTGACGGGTCCCTCTACCGAGCGGGAAGGGGTCAGATAGACTGTTGTTGGTACGAACTCTCGCTCTTGGATTGGCATATAACATTTTCACCCAAGCCATGAAATTAGGACCAAACCCGAACCTCTCCAGAACCGCCCATAAGTAGCCCCACTCGACCGAGTCAAAGGCCTTTTCGGCGTCAAGTGAGGCCACCACTCCTCCCCCCTCGGGGTCAGCTAGCTCCATGTGCGTGTAGAGTCTGCGGATGTTAATATCTGTACCCCTACCCGGCATGAAACCGGTCTTATCTGAGTGCACCAACTCGGTGATCACTGTGTTTAATCTGTTGGCGAATTTTGGCCACCAATTTCGCATCCACGTTTAGCAATGAGATCGGGCGATATGACGAGCACTGGGAAGGATCCTTCCCCGGCTTAGGTATCACCACAATAATTGCCTCCCCCATGGTCTCCTGAAGGGCCCCTGCCTCAAAGGATCCTGCTAGCAAGGCCCGTAGCCTAGGAGCTAGTGTCTCAGCATAAGTTTTGTAGAATTCGGCAGGGATGCCGTCTGGTCCTGGGGTCTTGCCAGTCTGTAGGGACATCAAGGCTTTAAGTATCTCCGTCTTAGTAAAAGGGGTGTCTAGTTTCTTTCGAGTGAGTATCGGTAAATCTATTTCATTTAAATATATGGACAGATCGTTCTCAGCATAGGCAACTCGGGAACTATACAGGGTTTGGTAATAAGACCGGAAACATGCGTTTATTGGTGCCGGATCAGTCTGACGAGCGCCCGACTGGTCTGTAATATAAGGGATGGTGACACCACCCGTTTGTTCCAACAGCCTGCCCGCCCGTTCTCCCTGTTCAAAGATGCGCTGAGTCTGGTGTAGCAGTTTGTTTTCCGTGAGGGCAGTGTGCAGAGATACTGCTTTATGGGTCAGGAGGGCCAGTCGGTTATAGTGATGCAGGTCCCGGGTCCTAACATATAGGGCCTCCTGTCGCATCACCTCAGTTTCTATCTCGGACAACTCTGCTCTCCTCACTTGCCCTATGAGCATTTGGTACTGTGCTCGGGTGAAGGCCTTGTAGGCATCCCATACCACCGGGTCAGGGGCCGTTCCAGGGTTGTCACGCCAGTATCCCTCCGCCGCCCCTGAAAATCTAACCTCCACGTTAGTAATCCAGTACCTAGAGAGCCTCCATAATCTGTCAGAAGAGGTTGAGGAAGTGTTTAAGCCCAGGAGCAATGGAGCATGATCAGATATTCCCCTGGGTAGGATCTGAATATCCTTAACCCTGGGGAGAAGTGATCTGTCCACATATACTAGATCTATGTGGGAAAATGTCCGGAAAAAGGCGGAGTAGCATGTGTATGCCCTCTCGGAGGGGTTCTTCCATCTCCATACATCCTCCAACCCATACGTTTCCGCCCACATCCGCCCACATCCTAAGCCCGGAACCTGAGAGTCCCGTCTGTGTCATCCTGTCAATGGATCCATCCGGGGCCAAGTTAAAGTCACCCAGGATGACTACATTGTCTGATGTGTATGCAGCAATTCTGGCTGTGATCTGATTGAGAATTTGGAGGTGGGAGGAGATAAATACAGGCCCACTATGATCCACGTGAGGGAGTCTATCAGAGCGTGGACAATAACATATCTACCTTCCGAATCCAAGTCTAGATTCAACAGCTTGAAAGATATAGATTTGTGTATCGGGACACTGACCCCTCTGGCAAAATTGGAATACGTGGCATGGTAGTGATGGGCTACCCAGGCCTTTTTGAGGCTCAGGGTCTTACCGCCCACCAGATGTGTCTCCTGAAGAATACAGACATGTGGATTGTACTTTTTAATAAACTGGAAAACTAGGGAGCGCTTAATCGGGAATTGAGACCCCGGGTGTTCCAGGATAGTATATCAAGTGACATCTACATTTTGCAAGAGCGTTTTGTCAGGATACGCGAACCAATCAGGAGACGCCTGTACCGGGCCCCCAGCCCCAAATTGGGTCAGGTCCCAGTCCAGGTGCACATGGTCTATAACAGCAATGTCAACACAAATCTTATAACATAGCAAGGCACATATCAATCGTCTAGCAAACTTCCCATATAAACCCCCCATCAAAACCAGAGGGGATTTTCATTCCCAAAACCTTTCAGACATGTCGTCCGACTAACAGGAGTTTGTGAACAAGAGGTAATCCACCCCCCACAGAGATTCCCACTCTACAGGGATGTGTAGTCCCGAACAGGATACCATTGGGCAAATTCACCTGGCATGCTAGGGGTACACTTCTTATCAGTTGCAAGTTACATATTAGCTTTCCCAGCCAGTTTCTGTCTACATGAATACGAGTATTTCCTAACAACAGCGTAACATTGCCTGTTCACAGGCGGGGGGACTCCATCACACAGGCTACTGAAATGTCTCTCTCCAAGGTGCAGCCGTAACATGGACACGCTCTGTGAGGAGGGAGGGAGGTAAGAAACAAGGCCCCGAGCCCAGGGGGTTCACAGAAGTAATGGTGTTCGTGGGATGGAGGGGAGGAGGGGGGCCTGTCAAAAGTGTTTGATTTACCTGTTGACTCCAGAGGTCTAGACAGTCCATCTCCACCCATCTCCCTGTATCCTCACCACTATACTTTAGCTGTTCGGTGCACAGTTTCAGTGCCGGCATGCCGATCCTTCAGGATCCACCACCTGTGAGAATGTTCAGTTCCCCACCGCCACGTGACAGAGTTCAGGGGGGCGCCTTCGCAAATACTGCTGGTCCATCTTTAAGTCCTCCAAGGATAGTCAAAACACAAATGTCTGCAGACCAAGTAGTTCTGGCTGGGAATATAAGGGTGCATATATTAGGGCCTACCCGCACGTTGCTCCAACCATGTTGTCGCTTCCATCAGGGAGGTGAAAAAATAAACCCGATCTCCGTCCTGGACTCACAGTTTGGCGGGAAACAGGGTGCTATACTTAATCCCCTTCACCCTGAGTTTAGCGTGGACCTGATCAAATGACTTACGCTGTCGCTGGGTCTCAACTGTGTAGTCCGGGAAGATGAGCAGCTTCCCATTCTCAAACGTGAGCTCTCCCTGCACTCTGGCCTCCCGGAGAACCATGTCTCGATCACGTTAATGTAGGAGGTTGAATATGAACGTGTGAGGTGGCGCACCTGCTGGTCCCCTCGTGGCCAGCATGCGATGGGCGTGTTCTACCGAGAAGTGTGGTGAAAAGTGAGCTTTGGGTAGTAGAGTGGGTAGGAGTCTTTCCGTGAAAGATACCAGGTCCGGGGCGTGGCCAAGTGAGGCATGTAGCAGGACGTGCAGAAGAGAGCTCCGATGACGATCCTGAAATATCCTGACTACAGCACCACCATCCTGCATCTCCTCGCTCCAAGGCTGACACCTCTGCATACCCCTGATCCTCCTCTCCTTGTCGCAGGTAATAGCTGGGTGTTCGGACATGGCTAAGTGCTCCCAGGGCCCCCGAGGCCCGCCGGACATGCCATCCCAAGATGGCGGTCTCCCGACCCGGTCTGCTAAAGAGGCAGCCCAGCGCCTCTTCTCTCTCTGTGGACCCCCCAGCCCTCGGTCTCTAGTTGCTCTGATCCAGAGGAGGATGTTGGGGATCTGAATGACATCCTGCTGCTTCAGTCCCAGCCGCCCACGCTGTCTCTAGTACAGCTAGGCCCTGACCATCAGCAGGCCTCCAACATGGCGGCGCTCTCCCTCCATGGATCCGACGGCCTGGAGCCGACATTATGGGGCATCTTGTCTGCTGTTACCACCTGCAACTCTTCTATCACGGACCTCACAGGTGAGGTCAAAAGCATGAAAGCGGAAATTTCTTTCTTAAGGCAGGATATGCAGAAGCGCCGTGAATGCACAGCTGCGGTGGAGGGGCGCATTAGCATGATCGAGGATGATTGGCAGCCATTACAGAGGGATGTTAAATATATTCATTTGGTTTCCGCCGCTAATGCTACCCATCTGGAAGACATGGAAAATTGCCTACGCAGGAACACCGGTTTGCGGTGGAAAGGGTCCCAACCCGGCCCCCACCTCAGGGAGCTCCTCCCCGTCCCTTCCTTTTTCGCCTTCTCAATTATAGGGACAGGGATGCCATACTGTCCAAGGCCAGAACTGCTGATTCCCTCAAGGTGGATAATGCAAAAATATCCCTCTTCCCAGACTTCTCAGCGGAAGTACAAAGAGAAAGAGGAAAATTCCTAGACATCAAAAAACGCCTGCGGAAACTGAACGTACAAGATTTCATTCTGTACCCGGCAAAGCTGAAAATCCTGGCGAATGGCTCATCACACTTTTTTGACAACCCCACCGCTGCCATACATTGGCTTGACAGAGAGGAACGTAATCTGGCGCAACGTTGGCCGGAGGGATGATGGCCTCAGGTCCTTGCTCCTACACTGGTGCTGCACATTTATAATGGGTCTCTAGACGGAGTAAGTTTTGACTTTTTTTTCTCCTTCTCACGGCCTTCTGCTACTGGTTTGTACTGTGCATTTGGCACTGTGCACGAGAACTGTTCACCCACTGTGCTGACCTGATACCCCCCAGAGGGGTGATGGTCCTGCGTGGACTTTGTTCGCCTCATCTTGAGTGTTGTTTAATATTTCAATGGGCCCTGTTGGCCTGGAACTGTGACTACTGCTTCCACTATGTCTCTTCATCCCCTCTCCAACTTGCTGATCCTGGGGGTTTTTTTTTTCCATCTCCTTTTTTTATTTTTTGGGCTTAGACTGCTGTCCACAGCCACCAGTAATTTCATCTATAAACACTAGAGGGCGACCTCACACAGACTTTGTGAGCCTGACAACTGCTGGGAGATCTCGGGGTACTGGTCTCATTGTGGTAATGTTTCACTGGATAATTATCTGTTCTGTCTGTGCCCCGCACTTCAGAGGAAGTGCGTGCAAAACCCTTTCATACTGTGTCAGTAGGTATCATGGCTGCTCGCTCTGATAAGGCTTCTCTTATTTTGTCCTGGAATGTGCGGGGTCTGGGTGAGGGTACTAAGAGGTCTGATATATTCAGATATGTTTCTAAGATGAATTTGCATGTTGTCTGTCTCCAGGAGACGCATTTGCGCCCAGATTCTGTCCGCCTGCTTCGATCAAGAAAGTTTCCAGTACAAATACATTCTACATATTCCTCTTATTCAAGAGGTGTCAGTGTCCTAATTGCTAGGAATGCCTCAAGTGCTTGGTGCAGCAGGTTGACGGAGAGGTTCATGTTATGCAAACTTGCTAGATTTCTATGCATTATTGTTGCTATGTATATCCCTCCGCCCTTCTCCTCGGACCCATTGAGGAAGCTCGCTCAATTCATGGCATTACATGCTGGTGTGCCTGTCGTGGTGGTGGGGGACTTTAATAATGTCCTTGATCCCTCTTTGGATCGCCAACCCACTGCCCTGAGACGTGCACCGGCCCCATCTCGTAGAACTCCCTTTGCCACCCTGCTGTCTGAAATGGGCCTAGGAGATGTCTGGAGGTTACGCAATAAAGAGGTCAGATGTTACTCGTGTTGCTCAGCACCACATAAGGGCTTGTCAAGAATTGATATGGTCCTGGGAAATGATCTAGCGATACCACATGCTATAGATACAGCATATGAGCCCCGTCTCCTCTCCGACCATTCCCCATTTTGGGTTCGGGTGGCCACTGGTACCCCTAAGGTTAGGCCGCTTTGGAAAGTCAATCCTCCTTATCTGACTTAGACACATTCTTAAAGGACTACCCCTTCCTCCAACTGTCCATCGCTGAACGAGATGCATTGGACTCCCCTATAACAATGACTGAACTGACTGAGGCACTAGGGGACGCACCACATAATAAATCTCCGGGCTCTGACGGTCTGCCTGCAGAAATCTACGCTAGATATGGCCCTATCCTTCTCCCTTCATTGTTGAGCGCTCTGCTCGAGGCGGCCAAGACGGGCCAGCTACCTGACTCTATGATGGAAGCTATTATTGTAGTCATTCTTAAGCCGGGTAAGGACGGGCAGCTCCCAGATTCATACCGTCCTATATCCCTACTTAATACTGATGTAAAGCTGATCGCCCGTGTACTTGACCACAGGCTCTCTGCTGTTGTGGGTCGACGGATTCATCATGACCAGTTGGGATTTATTCATACCCGCTCAACTGCGGACAATATCAGGCGCTTGTTCCTTAATCTACAGACAAAAGTCGGCAATCCTGTCTTTGGACGCCGCTAAGGCTTCTGACAGTGTGGAGTGGCCCTATCTCTGGGAGGTCCTGGCAAAATTTGGCATAGGGGAGGCTTTTATTAAATGGGTAAGGGTCTTATATTCTGCCCCTCGGGCCAGAATACGGATCAATAACTCTCTCTCCTCCCCCCTTAGATTATATAGGGGTACTTGTCAGGGGTGCCCGCTCTCACCCCTCCTATTTGCGTTGGCAGTAGAGCCATTCTGGTTCATAAACACGATGACATCGTAGGTTTTCGGCGGGGCCCCTTAGAGGATAAGCTATCGCTCTTTGCGGATGATGCACTGTTGTATCCGGGAGATGCTGGGTGCTCGCTGCAGAGTGCAATGGAACTAATCATAGCGTTTGGCAAATTCTCTGGATTCACCATAAATTGGTCCAAATCTGTGATTATGCCCCTTGATCCAATTCAGTTGCCCCTGCCAGTTGATGCAGCCCAAATTGCCATCGTAGACAAATTCAAATACCTGGGGGTGATGATATCACCCAATCCAAAGGACTACTTACAACTTAACCTAACTCCCCTCCTAGATCAGCAAAGAATTAAATGTAAGGACTGGTGCAAGCTTCCATTGTCAGTGGTGGGGCGCGTAAATCTGATCGAAATGATCTGGGCACCTCAACGCTTGTATATTTTCCATAACTCCCCAATGTGGATCCCTAACCAGTGGTTTCGGAGGATAGACTCTCAATTCCGCGATTTAATCTGGAAAAAAGGGAGGGCTCGGATTAGTCTGACCACTTTGCAATTTGGCAAGGATGGGGGGGGGGGGCCTGGCAGTACCGCACTCTAAGATGTACTTCCTTGCATCACAGCTGCAGCAGTTCTCTGGGTGGGGTTGCATAGACACGGGTGATCCTATTGCAATTTTGATCTCCCAATCTAACCCATTGCTGAGGGCTGGCTCTCATCTGGAGGCGGGGCTGCCGGTTATCCCTCCGTCTACACCAACAGCCTTACTGATCCACAAGGTATGGAGGGCAGTTAGGAAAATATAGTCCATAACTGGACCGTTAGACTTCACCCCCTATGGGATAATCCCAACTACCCGGAGGTGAACAAGCTGCGGGGCTTCTCCTGGAAGCAGATGGGAATCCTCTTTTTTGGTCAAATTTATGAAGGAGATACCCTTAAGTCCTTTGAACACTTATGTAAAGAATTTAGGTTAACAAGGAAGCAATTTTATCAGTACTTGCAACTTCGGCATGCCTTGCAATCTCAGAACCAAAGTACTACCTTAACGGTTGCCCAGTCCCCACTTATTCAGGAAATATTGCAGGCTGCTAACCGCAGGGGCTTGATATCACGAGTCTACCTGGTTCTGGTGTCTTCCATACAGGACCCTACCCGGCTCAGGTCTAGAACTCATTGGTCTGCGGATATAGGAGGCATTGACGGCGATCAGTGGGACATGGCCCTAGAATCAGTCCCAGTGGTGTCTGTATCGGCCTGTCATGGGCAGCACGTACCAGCACAAAAACGCATCAGCGCGTTCCGGTACAAACGATCGTCCCGGTACGGGCGATCGGAAGAAGATTGCAGGTGCGCATGCGCGCACGCATCGGAGCAAGACGGCAGACGTACAGGCGCAATAGGCGTGTACGCGACGTCCAATAGGATCCCTTGGGGCACTATAAAAGACTGCTCATTCTGCCCCTTAGTTGCTGGATCGTCTTCAGCTCTCCTGAGTTCCTGACTTTTGCATTCCTGAGATTCTACTTGATTCCTGTTGTAACCCGGCTTGGCTTTGGACTTCCCCCTGCTCTCTCCTGTGTTGACCCTTGGCTTACTCCTGAACTGCTTCCTGCCTGACTTCCAGTATATGACCCCGGCTTGTTTTACGGACTCTGCTACTTTCCTGATTCCTGGTTATGACCCTTGGCCTGGCTTAACGGATTCACACTCTCTTCTCTTCTTGCACCTGATTGGCAGCCTACATTCGGGACTGTTCCTGCTCTTCACGAGTTTACCCAGAATTGCCCTGCCACCTGCCTGGTGTTCATCTCGGTGACCGTTGCTGTACCTCACTGGCCTTCGGGGATACCACCCCTGCTTCCTGCTGACAAGCCATCTTGCATGCTTCATCCATCTACTCCGGTGACCCGTGCTTCTTTGCGCTCAGTCCCCTCTGTCTCCAATCCAGAGGTACTCAGCGTTCAGCCGCAAGGGGAGCCTCTCTCGCCATCTCAGCCTCGGATCAGGTACGTGACACGGCCTCTCACAGACTGTCCCAGCTATTCATACTTCATAGAGCCTACCGCACGCCCGCCCAGCTCTATGACTGGGGTAGAAGAGACTCCCCCCTATGCCCTAAATGTTCTGCACATAGAGGAGACTTTATACACATGATATGGCGCTGCCCGAAACTTACAAGATACTGGACAGACCTTGCACAGACTGTTTCCACTGTAGCTCAATCCCCCATTCCGCTTACCCCTTTGGTGTGCGTGTTGGGGGCTGTGGACGCTGAGATGTATCCAAAAGGTATATACATTATGGTTACAAGACTACTGTACCTCGCTAGGAAACTTCTAGCATGATATTGGATAACTGCCACTGTACCTAAAAAAGCTCAATGGGTCTCTTATGTTAACTCACTCCTTCTCAGAGAGCAGCTGGGAAGTTTGATAGTATATGGCAGAATTGGTTGGCTAGTCCTAGGCTTGCACCCCCACAACTTGTGATGGATAGACTGTTGCAGCTCTAGGCCTGAATATAATCCCCCCACTTCCTCCTTTCTCTCCATCTACTCTTTCTCTTCTTCTCTTCTCTCTCTTCTTTCTTTTTTCCCTTTGCTCCTTTTTTTTTTTCCTTCTTTAATTCTGTTGTATAGTTTACTTGGTTGCAACCTGGGTTTGGAGCTTACTCCTTATTATCAGCTATGGAGAATTGCCATTAGGCACTGTATGTGCTCAGAAAGACGCTCAGGTGCTTTGTTCCCCCCACTATAGATATCTCCCCTATTTGTTTTGTTTTGTTTAAACAAAAAAAAAATGTATATGCAATGTGTTAAATTGCTGAACAATATATAGCAATGACGTGCACTGTATATCTCCTGAATATTGTTTTTACCAATCTGAACATTGTATATTACAGTCATTTGTTATCCTTGTCAACTAATAAAAATGTTTTGATAAAAAAAAAAATACCGGGTCCGCACCTTCCGCTCCCTCCGGGAGGCCTATGATCTGCAAGTTGTTCCGGCGGTTCCGGTTTTCTGCGTCCTCCGCTCTGACCTCCAGGATTTTGACTTTTGCCTTTAGGGTTTGTAAGTCAGCATGGTCCTCTCTCTGTAGGTCCTCTGTTTCAGGTACTCTCCACCTCCGTGATCCGCTCCCTGAAGCGGCCCATATCTCTCCGGATGAGGCCTACCTCCGACTGCACCGTGTCCATCTTGGTCGTGAGCGCCGCCTGGCATGACACGATGGCCTGCATCAGGGTGTCCAGACAATCTTCGACCGAGGTGGACAACGCTCCGGGTAATGACTCCGTTTGGGAGTCCATGTCCCTGCCGGGAGACCTAGGGTGCTTTGGTGCGGCCTGCTTCCCACCCCCTCCGGTGCTTGTGCATCTCTTGGGGCCCGAGTTTTTTGCCCCCTTTCTCATCCCCCCTCAACAAGGGGAGGATTTAGCAAGTGCGGGAATTCAGAGATTTCCTCCTTTGCCCCAAAGATGACTGTAGGATGTGAGTCGGGACCGGGAGCTCCTCTACCATGCGTCCGCTCTCTGCGCCATCTTGGACACGCCCCCCAAGTACGCCTTTTGGAACCCTGTTCCACTGCAGTTTTATCAGCCTTTTGCTCCTTGAGCAGACATGATGGGCTCATTATTGTAAAACACTCAACCAGTAGAGGGCCCAAAACCAAACAGGAACATGGGCTCTATCTTAAATGTCAAGGCCTCTCTGCAAGAGGTAGATTTTGAGTGTCCATAGTCATTGATGCATATCGTGTGTTTTTCGAGATTTATGCGATTACAGTAAAAGATTGCCATTTTTGTTTTGTGACACTGCCCTTCAGGCTGTCTACATCCCCTGAGGGTTCACAAAGCTCTTAGCTGGACTTGCTGGGGACACAGGGAGTGTCAATCTCAGGATACCTCAACAAGCTTTTGCTCTGGGAGCAGTCAGTTCCAGCTTTTAAGGAAAATATAAGAAGCAAAAGGTGTCCTTCGATACGTCTGTGCATGAGGAAATGGTATCTACGTTGAAGTGATTCCTTATGTGCAGTTCCACTCTCTCCAGGTCTTTGGTAGAGGAACATTCTTTGATTAATTGGTTGATGGGAATCTGGAGAAGGGGACGTTTTTCCTTCCAGGGATATGGAAGATAGTAACCACTGATGCCAGTCTCCCTGGTTACTGCCCAGCAATATCATGGAACTTTGGACAGTACATTTTGGATTATTAGACAAACCAGTTGCACAGGTTTATGGTCAGTGCTCAGTCCGATAATGCCATTGCAGTGGCATATATCAACCACCAGAATGGCACCAGGATTCATGTAGATCAGGAAGGTGAATCACCTTCTGTCTGGGGCAGAACAGCATGTGCTGTCTCTGGCGGCAGTACATATTCCTGTTATAGAAAACTGGCAGGGTTTTTTTCCCCAGTTGTCAGCGACTAATACTGGAACAATGGTCCCTGCATCCCGAAATACTCTGTGCAGTCTGCCAGCATTGGGGAACTCTGCAGGCGGATCTACTGGATTCCAGGTTCTATATCAAATGGGACAGGTTGGGCCTGGAACGAGAGTCCCACTAGCAATAGGATTAGCTGCACCTTAGGGAACAGTTCTCCCTAGTCTACGCCTTCCCTCTGATGTAACTACTGCTGCTTTTTTTGCAAAGAATCCAGGAGGTGGTAACACTGATAATAGTATTAGTCGGCTTAGCCCAGGAGGGCTTGGTACACTGACAGTGAATCTTGCAGGCAACGCTCCTTGGACACTTCCGGTCCAGCCAGATGTATTGTCTTGGGTCCTGTTATCTCTGTGCTGTTAAGCACTAGGAAGCTGGCTTCAGGGAGCTTCCATTACAGGACTTGGAAATCTTATATGCCTGGTGTGAAGCCAGGAAGTGGCACCCTCGGAAATATGATAGTGGGACATTTTTTTTTCCCTTTCTTCAATCAGAAGGGAAAATGATTGGCCTTAAGTATCATTAAGTCCTCATTTACACTGCTGCTGGTAAACGGACGTTTTGAGGCATTTGGGCATTCTAGCTGTCAAAAAAATTGTTCAGGGGAGGTTGATAAAGCATCCCGTGTAAATGGAGCCTAAGGGTCACATTTCGTCTCTATCCATTTTTTTCCAGAGACCTTTCGTACTTCATAAAGTGGTTAACGCAGACAGTCCTGCCTGTCAGGCCATCTTTGTGTCCTTGAAACTTGAGCTTGGTTTTGACTGTCCTTGCAGAGGCTACCCTTTGCACCAATTTGAGAAACTGTCCTTTTACTCGGAAGGTTGCTTCTTTGGTTGCATCCAGGTCAACTATTTCTCATTGGATCAGCCAGTTAATTATTGAAGTCTATGGTTTGAAAGGAAAAAATCCTGCCCTTTCTGGGGGGAGCTCTCTCTACCAGGTGTGTGGGCACAACTTGGGCTATCCTCCATCAGGTTACAGTGGCTCAGGTTTGCAAGGCCACTACTGTCTCTGGTTCATACATTCACAGGATTTTACCAGGTGGATGTCAGAGCCAGAGAGGATATTGCCTTTGGCCGCAGATGGTTATGGACGGCAGAATAGGTCCTTCTCAGGTGACTGTTTCTGTTATTGTCTCCCTCCTCTGAAGTGTATTACTAGTACATGATTGTACTGATTATAACCTGCTTTGTGCTCTGTGATGTACGATAAAGTAAATTTAATTTTCCCTACATACTTACCATGTAAAATCCATTTCTTGGGGTACATCACAGGACACTAGAAGTCCCTCCCCTCTTTTTGGGAATATATGGTCTGCTACAAAACTGAGGTACTTCCTGTATAGGAGGGGTTATATAGGAGATGGCTTCCTGTTTGATCTGCCAGTGTCCATTCACCTATAAAACACAAAACAAAAATACTGCACCACCATATAAGTCAACTACAGTCAGGTCTATAAAGATTGGGACATCGACACAATTCTAATCTTTTTGGCTCTATACACCCCCACAATGGATTTGAAATGAAACAAACAAGATGTGATTTAACTGCAGACTTTCAGCTTTAATTTGAGGGTATTTACATCCAAATCAGGTGAACAGTGTACGAATTACAACAGTTTGTATATGTGCCTCACACTTTTTAAGGGACCATAAGTAATGGGACAATTGGCTGCTCAGCTGTTCCATGGCCAGGTGTGTGTTATTCCCTCATTATCCCATTTACAAGGAGCAGATAAAGGGTCCAGAGTTAATTTCAAGTGTGCTAGTTGCATTTGGAATCTGTTGCTGTCAACTCTCAATATGAGATCCAAAGAGCTGTCACTATCAGTGAAGCAAGCCATCATTAGGCTGAAAAAACAAAACAAACCCCTTTCGAGAGATAGCAAAAACATTAGGTGTGGCCAAATCAACGGTTTGGAACATCCTTAAAAAGAAAGAAGGCATCGGTGAGCTCAGCAACACCAAAAGACCCGGAAGACCACGGAAAACAACTGTGTTGGATGACCGAAGAATTCTTTCCCTGGTGAAGAAAACACTCTTCACAACAGTTGTCCAGATCAAGAACACTCTCCAGGAGGTAGGTGTATGTGTGTCAAAGTCAACAATCAAGAGAAGACTTCAGAGTGAATACAGAGGGTTCACCACAAGATGTAAACCATTGGTGAGCCTCAAAAACAGGAAGGCCAGATTAGAGTTTGCCAAACAACATCTAAAAAATCCTTCACAGTTCTGGAACAACATCCTATGAACAGATGAGACCAAGATCAACGTGTACCAGAGTGATGGGAAGAGTATGGAGAAGGAAAGGAACTGCTCATGATCCAATGCATACCACCTCATCAGTGAAGCATGGTGGTGGTAGTGTCATGGTGTGGGCATGTATGGCTGCCAATGGAACTGGTTCTCTTGCATTTATTGATGATGTGACTGCTGAAAAAAGCAGCAGGATGAATTCTGAACTGTTTCGGGCAATATTATCTGCTCATATTCAGCCAAATGCTTCAGAACTCATTGGACAGTGCTTCACAGTGCAGATGGACATTGACTCGAAGCATATTGCGAAAGCAACCAAAGAGTTTTTTAAGGGAAAGAAGTGGAATGTTATGCAATTGCCAAGTCAATCACCTGACCTGAATCCGATTGAGCATGCATTTCACTTGCTGAAGACAAAACTGAAGGGAAAATGCCCCAAGAACAAGCAGGAACTGAAGACAGTTGCAGTAGAGGCCTGGCAGAGTATCACCAGGGATGAAACCCAGCGTCTGGTGATGTCTATGCGTTCCAGACTTCAGCAAAGGATTTGCAACCAAGTATTAAAAAGTGAAACTTTGATTTATGATTGGTAATCTGTCCCATTACTTTTGGTCCCTTAAAAAGTGGGAGTCACATATACAAGCTGTTGTAATTCCTACACAGTTCACCTGATTTGGATGTAAATACCCTCAAATTAAAGCTTAAAGTCTTCAGTTAAAGCACATCTTGTTCGTTTCATTTCAAATCCATTGTGGTGGTGTATAGAGCCACAAGCATTAGAATTGTGTCGATGTCCCAATATTTATGGACCTGACTGTACATTTTATTGAAAATGAATCCACATGACATGGCCCGCACCATCCATCCCACATCCCGATGACCACAATTGATACTATTTCCCCTCATCCACTAGAGGGACCACCCCAATCCAATGCCCACCTACCTACTACTACACTCTTCCCCCTCCCACAGGAGGTGTGGAGGGGAATTGTCCCAGGCAGCTGAGAACCCTTCGTTGCCCCCCTTGGATGGGACACCCCAAACACTGTCCCACCACAGGATATACTCCCCTAATGATCCGTTTCATCCGCCCCAGAGGCCATAACGACGTGCCCGGGCCTCCTAGGGTCATAGAGATGACTGGAGACCAGAAATTTCTATGCTCAACTTCCGGTGGAGACCAATTCATTCTCCGGCTCGCCAATCGCATGGGTGAGCCGGTAGTTGCACCAGTGGGCGACGGAGGGGGGGATGTCTCCTCCCGCCACCTGTAAGAACGATCAAGCGGCTGAACCTCAGTTATGATTGTTGAAATGCTGTTTTGCAGATGTTCAGACTGGATCATACTATAATATGCAAGCAAACTCCCTTGTCATAGGCATGTTGATACAACCTGCCCCTGCTGTCACTATGCTGGCCATACACAAACAATTTTTTTCCTTTGAAAATCTCCATTTTAAGAACATTCATTTGAATTTCTTAACAGTAGTGGGGTCAAATTGATGTTCGTTTTTGACCACAGTGACAGGAAAACTCTAGAGATGCACCAAAATTTTGGCGGCCAAAAATGGTGTTATTGCTATTTTGCCAATAAGAGAAAGGTGCCGATAATGGCACCGAAAATGCACACGATTTTGCAGAGACTTTAATATGCTTATGGTGTGTTTTTCATAGGTCATGTGACTCAAAAACTGCATCAAAAACGTAACAGGTGCATTTATTGATGCGTTCTTGTGGCATTTTCAGTGCATTTCAACAGGGAGGCGTGTTTTTTTTTTTTTTTTTAATAACTGACAAAAAATGCAGCAAGTAGGATTTTTAACACCACAAAGAAAGTGCAACGGACCAGTGTGAAGACATACATAGAATTTAAAGGGATGCATTTTTCTTGAAATTTTCTTGTGCTAAAGGTGCCAATAATGGCCAACAATAAATGCATATTCATTTAAATTCATGATATTAATTGAAAAGTGAATATAATACAGTACTATATAAAAATATATATATGTTTCTTAAAAACTCATTTTTGGTTTCATTTTTCGGCCAAACGCATCCGGCATTTTCAGTTTCTGTACCAAAATTTCCTTTCTGTGCCCCTCTAGAACATTTGAAGGAGAAGAATAGAAAACTTCTCGGTCGAAGCAATTTTCAGACCGTGTATGTCGTTTTCGTTAAGAGATTACGTTACTTTTAACATTGAATGTTAAAAGCAAGTTCAATTTTCGAAATGTACAAAGAATATTAATACAAATATTCTTATAAAATAAAAATATAAAGTAAAAATAAAATGCATCTCATCCCTGGTGTCTTTGAGGTCTG
This sequence comes from Glandirana rugosa, assembly GCA_018402905.1. Taxonomy (NCBI): domain Eukaryota; kingdom Metazoa; phylum Chordata; class Amphibia; order Anura; family Ranidae; genus Glandirana; species Glandirana rugosa. Next base: position 328,446 of record BLSH010069977.1, on the reverse strand, counting down.
AGGCTCTCAGCAATGTTGAAACACAATCAGTAACTGCTGAAGAAACAGCTATGTAGGAGACTGAAAACTGGGCGAGGAACAGCCAACAGCTGCTACTAAGGTTGGGACTTTGGAGTACCTTTTGAAAACAGTGGTGGACCGGCACCTGCTGCTATTCACCATCCTTTTTTGGGCGCTGCTGATCCCTGTAATATGGACTCCGGAGGGTTGTAGAGGATTGGCACTGCAGATTACTACCATCTTATCTGGGCTCTGATGATCCCAGTAATAGGAATCCCGGCGGTCTGGTGAGTAGGGTGTGGAATCAGTGTGTCCCCTTCTTGGTGGAGGAATCCTATTACCCCATTGTGACAGCTGTCACTTTCATCATATAAGCGCAAATGATCCCTGTGATAGGGATCCTGGATATCTGGTGAGCAGTGTGTGAACACTAGTGTGTCTCCCTTTTGGTGGAAGTCTTCTCTGTTACCTTCCTTTTTTCTGGATGGCCTACTGATTGTATAGATGTCCACCAAGACGTTTGTTTGACCTGAACTAAAAAGGACTACATAGTACCATTATGATTTATGGGCATTTGTTGATGTAATATTATATGGACCCTGATATTTATAAATATTGCACTGTCACTATATGCATTTGCACATTGCATGTTGCACTTTATATCATTTATTAGTAGAGTGCCGTTTAATTTGACCTTTCGCATACAAATATTTTTGTCTGAAAAACAATGTGTATGGCCAGCAAAATATGTTTAGTAACAGTGGCATGCTTTTTTTTTTTTTTTTTTTTTTTAACTGTTATGATGGGGTTAAAAAAAACAAAAAATAGCCCCTTTTATAGTACAAAAACAAAAGATAATCATAACTCTTCTAAGGGGCTAATTTATGCTGTGAAACAGCAAAAATATGTACATGACATAAGTAGGATTTACAGGATATTTTAACTGGGAGTCAGACATGAAGCTAAATGAAGGGTGGAGGGATATTAACCACTTCAGTCCCGGAAGGATTTAACCACTTCCTGACCAAGCCATTTTTTGCGATATGGCACTGCGTTGCTTTAACTGACAATTGCACGGTCGTGTGACGCTGTACCCAAACAAAATTGATGTCCTTTTTTCCCACAAATAGAGCTTTCTTTTGGTGGTATTTGATCACCTCTCGGTTTTTATTTTTTGCGCTATAAACAAAAAAAAGTGACAATTTTGAAAAAAAAAAAAATGTTTCTACTTACTGCTATAATACAAGAAAAAAAATATAAAAAAAAAAAAACAAATTTATTCATCAGTTTAGGCCAATATGTATTCTACAAATTTTTGGTAAAAGAAAAAAATCACAATAGGCGTATATTGATTGGTTTACGCAAAAGTTATCATGTCTGCAAACTATGGGATAGATTTAGGGACTTTTACTTATTGTTTTTATTGTTTTTACTGGTAATGGCGGTGATCTGCAATTTTTAGTAGAACTGCGACATTGCGGTGGGCAAATCTGACCCCAAATGTCACTTTGGGGACCAGTGACATCATTACATTGATCAGTGCTATAAAAATGCTCCAGAAGAAGTCCAGTAGGACGAAATCGATAGAGCTGCAGTGTTCCTGTTTTCACCGCGATTTCATGTCCATATATTGTTCGGATACCCAACGCCCAGACATTTTGGATTTCCTGTAAGTGCAATATTTTATTAAAAAATGCAACTGTTTTTATGGTATCACACTATTGTGGTCTTCTTTCCATCTTATTGCATGGACCGTTAATGAGTTTTGTAGGTTGAAAATCCAACTTCTGAGGCTGTGTGGAGGCTTAAGTCCACGCAAGCGCTTACCGACCCCCCATAATAGAGGGTCATGTGGCTCTGGTAAGGAGAACCTTTGTCTGCTAAACGGGTGGCGTTACAGCGTCAAGATGATTTTTAACGTCTAGTGGCGGTAATGGTCATTTTTGTTATTTTTGTTATTCATTTTCA